>DWPA01007164.1:0-10507 GCA_018251375.1 Calpodes ethlius | reverse complement strand
ATGTCACGATGTTAGCTAACATCGTGACATGGAAATTTTATATATTACATTTTATTCTTAATTAAATTATGATTGGAATATTGTAATAAGTTAATAGTTAAAAAAATAAAAATACGCTTTAATAGTGCACAAAATTTAGTAACTGTGCTGTTCACCATTGATGAATTTTTCGTTTACAGACAACTTCAAGTAAAATATCAGGTCATACTTGTCATATAGATGCATTGTTATGGGTACTAAAGTAATGTCAAACTTGAACTTCGTAGGATAAGAGAATGTAGTTCTGACTCAGCTTGCAAGATTTGTCCCAAACTAACATACTAACAAACATTGTAAGCTACATAAAAGCTTTTAATAAATAATGCTTATTATTAATGAAATATTATAGGAATCTTGTAAAAAAATACTTATTTTCCGCATATTACGAAACATTTGTACTCCAAAGAAAAATTCAAACGAATTAATTTATATAAGTTACGTTTGTATGTAACTATTAAGTTGTTAAGATTGTTAGATAAATATTGTAGAGGGTTTTACGAAATTATAACTTAATCTTGATGTGTCGTGATCGCGTGGGACCAAACCACAAACCGCAAAGGTTATATTAAATTTAATGTATAATATATATTTTATATATAGCAATGACAATCATGATGTAGATAGTATGACGCATAAATGAGTTATACTCAGAAATACACTTATAATAAAAAATATGTCCTCGCATTTCTTTACTTAATAATTGAATCTATAAATGTATTAATAAAACATCAAACTATTGATGATAAGTTTAAATAAAATATATTTGAGAAAAGATATTTATTACTGCAATAGATTTCATAATGGTTTTCAAATCAGTCTGTTTCTCTGTACATATTGTACAGGTAAGCTCAGAAACGGCTTCACCGATTTGGAAGCGGTTTATTGATATATTGCAGTAAAGCTGGCGTAACATCTATTATCAAGTATATTTCAGTCCGTTCAAATAAAAAACATATATCTATTTAAAGAACCACATAAATATTTTCCGTCTGTAGATAACTTTTACTACTACCAAAATACTTGACATTTTACAAAACATATTATGTAATCCTTTTCAATCACTGCTGACGTAAGGCTACAATATTTCGGCAATGTTCGTGATTAATCACGTATACCTGTCTTGCTCTGTTATACGAAAACCGATTCTCTGTCTCTTTTGTAATATCTATCTATATCGGAATACTTTCAACTTTGTTCGCTATAAATTACAATTATCACATAATATAATAAGTAATTGCAATATCTAAGCAAGCTGTAAATTATTGATCTTGCTTTTTACTATGCTAACACAGTGTGGATCAGCGTAGGCCTCTTTAGATATTGGACATTTTTAGGTCACCCCAATCAATTACTACAGATATCAAATGTTTTACTTAACGATTGATTAGCGTTCTAAGGCATTCACGCATATTTCTTCTTATTTCATTTTTAAGGATTAGTCGTGGACAGTAACAAATGATACTTTATATTAATCGAATAATTTTTACTATAAGTTAATTATAAGTGTAGTCATGTTTCAGATTACCTCGTAGACAGATAATACTATAGACGAATTTCAGTAATCTTTGACATCAGACAGGAAATATAGGTGTTATATGACGTGTAATATGCTTACAAGTAAAATGAAGACAGCTATTTTACAACGTCTCAGATACAATAGGTTATTTTTATGCGACAAGGGTTAACGTATTTAAAAATAAACGAAATCTGTTACTTATTTGTAAATAATATTAATTGGAATATGTGAATGCTCGGCTCTAACAGTCAGTCGTCTATAGTAATTCCAATCTATGAGTTACATTGCGCAGTGGCCACAATAAATTAAAATTTTCCAATTAATTACCAAGCTTGAAGACGTACAAATTGAAAAAGTTGTCCCAATTACGTGATAGTTTTCCGATTCTACTAACAACTAGTTCGATCGTAAAGTTGGTCGAATGATTCGTTATCCTTCAAAGTTTAAACTCGATCTCCGAGAACATAACTGAAACTTGGGGGTATCGATGAAGTATGGCTTACTTCCGTGGTGATATAGATCCAGGTCATTGGATATTATCGCCAATTTACTTGCTGGGATGAAAGGCTAAGATGAGATTAATATAATCCCCTGAGAAAAGACCACAGGACATTAAGCTAGGACATCAACGCATTCCTCTATTTACATGTTGTAGCTTCGATTATTTTAGAATATCTCGATAATTATACTAAGATAAAATCTCAGATACTCAGATATTTTATCCAGTTACATCTATCACAAGAAAGATTCCCGCTACGATACAAAAACCAGAGAAAATTGTCTTTTAATCTTACCCGCGCAGGTACATGATTGAACATTACATCGTTTTATATACAACTACATAAAGCATAACTTTAACATTCCTCTTGCGCTGGTCATGCGCAGTAGAAACGCGCGTTTTCATTCAGAACAAAAACATTTTCAAACTTTCCACCCACATTCAATTATAGCTTTACAATACAAAACATTCGCATTAATTACGTGGGATTTCGACGGAATAAACTCGTTACGAATGTAAATTCGAGCGCGAGCAAAAACTCAACTCAATTATGACGAAGTTGATTTCGAAGCATACCAAAGTCGAGTTCATTTACTATCACGGATTGGTGTAGATCACTAATTTTATATTATATTATAGGATAAAATAAGGTAAGCTAAGAATCCCAGGTAAAACTTGCAAGGTAAAAACCATCAATCAAGTAGTAGGGTTGACACCTGTAGAGTTTACTCAGAGTTCTAATAGAAGGAAATTCAATTGAAAGTGACTTAAAATTTATCAAATTCTGAATGTTGAGTTATTGAGGTTGGTCATTAATAATAGTTATCACCTGTAGAGTACGTACCGCGTGTTGAGTGATGCGCGTTCGACGTCGCGGAGACGCGCGGGCGAGCGACGTGGACACTACCGATACACTGCCGTACGCCCTCCCGCCCGCCGCATCGACCGCCGCCGCCCGCCCGCCCTACGCACGGAATTTTCAAAACGCCTTATACTCTCGTGGTTTAGACTCTTATATTGATGAATGAAAACTTTTTTAATATTCTTATGATATTTTTTGTTGCTTTCAATACAAATGTAATATAAACAATTTTTAAATGTTCCGAGTTTTTATTTGAGTAAGTTATTTTCTTCGTGTTCAAATTTGTTATTTTTGATGCAGTTGATAACATTCTATTGCGTTTAAATTTGACATTATTTTGTTATTGTAATGACAACGTTAACAGTGTTATGCAACCGATAGTTGTGACATAATTAATATGCAACCAATTTATGTTCAGAATTGGCCGCCTCTTCATAAGACGAAACGATAGCGACATTCTATGTATGTATTATGTACACACCTACATATTCACACACTTCCAAGTGTGCGTGCGAATCAAAGGTAGCCATAGCAGTAAATGTCAAGTGTTATGTAACGTTTTAAAACATTTGAAGGCCCCGTAGCCTAGTTGGTAGTGACTCTGCTTGCGAAGCGTGGGGTCCTGGGCTCGTTCCCAGCCGGGGCAGATATTTATGTGACAGATAAATATTTGTTCTCGGGTCTTGGGTGTTAGTGACGTGTTATTGGTGTTGTTCATGCCACCCGCGACTCAGGGAATCCTACTGCGGGGGTATGAGTGTGTTCGCGTTTATTTCATAATTGCGCTACTTGAATTATAGATGCGTCGTTATGGTAATGTTTAGTGAAATAGCGGCCGAACGGGACAAATCCTTTGAGAAACATCGTAAGTGAACCAGACGGCCATATTGTTTTAGGTGCGTTGGGTATGGATGTCGGAAACTGCGCGCAAGAGCATTAGGACCCCCAGAAAAAAAAAAACACATTGAAAGGATTATGCATTTTTTGAAGTTACTATTTGAATAAAACCTTAAGGAGCTGTTACATTTTCAAATATCTGCGGGATTTTAGGTTTACATAACTAATTTAATGCCTATATTTAACATACATCTATAATTTATTAGTAAGAGCGATTAGTATAGATGAAGATGCACCTTCGTGAACGTAATTCTTATTAACACTCAATACTAACAAGATAATATATTAATTGTCTACATCCCTTGCTAGTGGTTACCCTACAACTACTACAACTACCACTACTTCTTTTTTTAGGGTTCCGTAGTCAAAACTGAACCCTTATTGTTCCTTCATGGCTGTCCATCCGACCTTCCGCTCCATAGCACAGGATTTCTTAATACTAGCAAGCTACAATTTTAGTATGGATGTACATAATTATTACTATGACAAAGTGATAGGTTAAAATCTTGAAAAACATTCTTTCAAGTTGTCTCTCCTACTTGTAAGTTGGGGATGATTTTGTTTTAAATAGTATGGGATATTTTTAGATAGGTTATTCAAATTATGGATTCGCGGAGACTAAATTTCGTTTTCAGAATTCGTTTGCAAATTAATGAACTTCAAATTATAACTTTGATTGAACCAAATATACCTCTAACAGAAAAATAATTGGTGTTCGATATGTAAAAAACATCACGGAAATATGACATATAAAATACATACAATGAAAATTAAAGGAAAAATGTCAAAGTTGTTCGAGTATGTACATTGCCCGTGGCCCGACACGCACTTGGTGGTAATTTTATTTTTTGACAATTACTAGTCCATAGTATAGTTATAGCATAGTCATAGTATTGTTCTGACTATTACGCTATGGCGTGGTTATAGTATAGTCAATATAGTCATAGTATATACATAGTAAAGTCATAGTAAAGTCATAGTAAAATCATAGTATAGTCATAATATTTTAATCAAATAAATAAAAAATTTCGATGTTATTTCTTTAATTTGGTAACACAAACTACGTAGTTCCATTCATCGTAAAGAAGCTTGAAGGTAAACATAAATTAGATTCAATTTTTGTTTAATTTCAAGGCAGTGAAACCAAGTCACGAACTGGCAAATTCTTAACCCATTTCAGCCTAAGTGAGTAGGTACCTGTCTTAATTACACTTAGTTCTTTGAAATGGCTTATTATATACAAGAAATTTTTACATTTTGTAGCATATAATGTCGGTTCTATTTAGGTTTCAGAAGTAATCACTGGTGCATTCATTCTTGCACGTACTTATGTAATTTTAGGGTCCTTACAACTGATTTTAATACAGGAAAACTTTTAAAATATTTATGTTATGGCGAAAATATTTATAATTTTTAAATAGTTTGTTAATAGCCTAGTTGGTAGTGATCCTACCTGCGAAGCGAGGGGTCCTGGGTTCGATTCCCGGTCGGGGCAGATATTTATGTGAGAGATATATATTTGTTCTCGGGTCATGGGTGTTAGTGTCGTGTTATTTGTATTGTCCATGCCGCCTGCGACACAGCGAATCCTACTGCGGGGGTATGAGTGAAGTGGCGTTTGTAGTTAATAAATTTCAAACGTAATGTTTAAAATTACTTTTAAAATAATGGTTATAGTTTAGTTATAAGGTATATATTGTATAATGTCAAGCATAATTTTAACCATACTGACTAACATCTTTTATATCTTTGAATTGGATATTTTTTTGCATAGATTACTCAATAGCTGAGAACATTTAAAGTAACATTGTAATATAATGATAAATATTACTATCTTGTCAAGACAAAAATCAATTTCATCCAACAACCAAAATTCCCGATCGTAACGTTACTACGCCGTTCTGAAACCTTTTTGGCACGGAGCTGATTTTCAAATATTCATGCTAAGACTTCGTCATTCGTCTTGCAGTGCTTTGAAGTTTGGAGCCGTACGACAAGAGTTCAAATAAATTTGATGTTACCAGCAAACAATTCTTGAAATTTTACCCTTTAACATTTTACTTTCTGAATAATAAAAACATTTTTAAATTTTGTAGAAGCGCTTTTAATGGTCGTAAGTCTAATCAAGTAACTTTGGATAACTTAGGTAGGATGGGTGACTTAGTTTGAACGCTTTCGCATTCCTAAAGATACGTAATACAGTCAGTCTCTCGTAACCCTCTCTTTAACCAAGTTCCAATACGAATTGTTGCATAAAAACCCGGGTTAGCCAAAAATCCCTCTTCCAATCCGCATTGAAGCGCGTAATAGGAATGTTCATATCAATATACATCTAATCTTAACGGTACGGTTGGTTACGAAAGGATGAGGCGGAAATACCCCCCAAAAACACCGGAAAGTGATATGAGAAGACACGTTTAACCTGACAGTTCCCATACTGAGCGTACCCAGGACATTGTACGTAGACACCGTAAATTACAAAAGGGCGAGAATGTCTATAGACCCCTTAGCAAGGGTACGCTTTATAAAGGATTTTTCCACTTCGCTCATCCATATTAGAATTCTCATTACCTTGTACAGAACGTTGGGCCAACATGTGCAAATATTGGCCAATGTAGACTGATGAGTACGTAACATTGAGTTATATAAAGAGAATTGGATAGTTGGGGTAGCTTGATTTGGAGAAAAGCATCCAACATTGTTATTTGATCTCCAGTTATTTATAGGGACCACAGAAATAAAGCAGAAGTTTTATAATGCAATTGCTTTTTAACAACATTTTATATCAAACGTAAGCAATTATTTCGAGTTATGTGATGTAGCAAAAATAGGTACTTACTCTAATATTTTCATTTATTTTACAGTAAAATCTAAATATTGTGACCAAACTTTTAATATTTAAGTATTCTTCTGTCGCTAACATTTGCTGAAGACTGCGAAATGCAAGGCAAAACGATTTATAGATCTAGGTACAGATCTAGTTGAAGAAAAAAGGGGGTGAATTCCGTCTTACATAAAATTGTATAAAGCCATAAGTATTTAAAAATGTTACGCGCTTTTGTAACGCAAAAAAAATGAAATACCATCTTATTTTAACTTCAAAATGTGTTAAAAAGTATAACAATTGGCATATGCAAAGATAATAATAAACTAAGTGTTTTCGTGTAAATAACGCGTATAATATCAACATAACAAAATGACGCAAGCAATTTCACGATTTTCACGCATGTTTGAATGAAATTATGCCTTTTAATTCAAATTCGCGCCCAGCCTCCAACGTCGTAACGACATTTTGTCGTATTGCAGTCGCAAGTGTAAATATACCCTTCATAAAATAGCCGATTTTAAGACTATCAATTCGCGTTTATTAAATTTCGACCCACATATATCAAGCATAAACATCCGCGAACAAATGTTTTATTCTAAAATAATGTTCACGAAAATCATAAGGATGGCCAAATGTGGTGAACCCGTGAACAAAGGGCGAGTAGGGAAGGATTGATGATTGCTGAGATGTAGGTGTTTTAATCCCCACTGGACCACCGATATAAATATGTTAAGTATTTTCTGCCCACGAAGTAACTTCGGGACAGGTGTTTTATATTCGTATGTACTTACGAAGGACCAGTTACAATCTGGGATTAATCGCAAACTGTCATATAACTCAGGTCAAATATAAGAGCTACTTTTTAAGATATTTATAAATCGTATAACCAAACCGAATAAGAATGTTTCAGACTTTCTTGCTATTGTAATATGTCAGGCAGAATGCTGGAAAGATTGATATAGGAAATTTACCACAAAATATAAATAATTTATATTTTAAGATCTATTTTGTTACGTATTTGAAACACTACATTAGAAAGATGTTTGTGAGTTTGTCGTAGAATACTTGGTTATTACAGAGAAACATAGGTTGATATTTGTTGTGCGAAGTGCGATTTTGATGCGATGCCAGGGCAGACCGCTAGTGTTATAAATATTAAAGTAATTATCCGTTGGTAAGAGGATTATGAATGTTAGTATCGCTAATGTAGGTAAGCGCTTTGGATAATATAATGAACTAGATGTTACCCGCGACTTCATCCGCCTGGTAAAAAGAACAGCAATAAAAAGGTTGTCGATACCTTTTTATCATTGGTTGCCAGGCAACGCTTTATTTAAACACTTTTTAATTTAGCTCAAATATATAATAGATCTTCCCAAAGAATTGAGATATTTTTTTGCAATCAAAATAAGCCTATAGTACTCTTCATACTCCTACCTATATCCACTCCAAAAATCAGGCAATAACGTCGCTCTGTTGCGCCGTGAAAGAAGGACACACAAAACACACTTCCGCATTTATAAAATTAGTATAGATTTCCTTTGTGGGAGGAAGGTACCACACATGACTTGTTGATAGCGGACTGTTAGAAACTAGACAAATATTGACTCACTCATCAATCACTATCAACAACACATCAATCCTAAGTCGGTTATTGGAAAAAAGGTTTGGAATGAAAACCGAGTGTAAAGGGCATCATTTAATATCAAGCTACGGCTGACGTATCCACAACGTGTATTGAAAATGTAGTTTGATATTTGGGTGTAATGTTTGAAATTAGTTGTCAGAGAAAGCTTACTTCACGTGTGAACTATATTTAATCATAGACTTTTACGATTTGAATGTTAATATTTTAGACTTAAGTGAAGTAGAACTCAAAACATTATTTCTTGAGCTAATTTTTATGTTTTTAAATATTCATTTTATAAAATAAAAAGAATAGACACATACGCAAACTTAAGACAAACTTACAAACATGCAAAAAAATATTTCTATTGTTATGCGATTTATTAAATAAATAGATAGGTATGCCAAATATTTTTATTATATGTTAATTCATACTTAAACAGATGTCGTTTTTGTATCGTTCTCATATCTGTATGAATCATTACAGTAATGAAAGAATTAAAGATATACAGCTAATTGTAGTAACAGACTTTAATTTTTAAAGCTACTTTAAGTCCTAATGCTCATTAAATCACAACACAGAATAATAATTATAATATTTGAAAGTATTCTAATAACCATTAAACATGTCATAACAAAGTGTTAAACTGGCATCTACGAGTAAGTCACAATGATGCACAATAAGCGCATAGTTATTCGTCCAGTCTCCGCCAACAGCTAAAGCCTCTATTGTGTGACGGTGGTTTAATGAACAGCTTTGTGCAACTGACTGATAATGTGCTAAAAGTTATTTATTATTTAAGAAGAAAACTGACCTCCTGTCTTCTATTTATGTATTGTTAAGTTTCCACACTGCGAGTGAAACTCTTAAGAAATTTACACTGTTGATCTAGAACTTTCTAGGATAGCCCAGGAAACTTTCCTTTCATAAACCTTTTGTAACCAATCGTCAGAAAGTTTTGTTACTTATACTTCTACTGTCTAACTGCAGTACAGTTAGAAATACTTGGAAACTATTTGTTCAGAGCATTACATAAACTGTAGGTACTAACGAAAACTAGGCAACTTCGTTTCGGTTAGTTTACATTGAAAACATTTTGAAAAACAAATCCCGTTTTACATAACTCGCTCTCAACTGAAACTCGAACATGGTTCCTTACTTTCAAATGCATGCTCTTTTCACTGAAACTATATAAAACTTATAAATTCCTGATCCGACCTGGAGATGCCTGACCTTACCCTGAAATTCCTGACCTAACCTGGACATCAGGCAAACAATTAGCCGTGCTATACATCTATTCGGTTGCGCAAAAGCCGCTCAGCGTAGTTGAATGTAGGTATATTTTGAAACCGGGCGATAAAAGTCAACCGTAGACTTATGCAGATCGGGTTTTCCCCATCGGATTTGTCGATCGGTTCGAACTGAATACAATTATGTAGTGATGGTTTCGGGTCGGCAGTGTTGTTTTACAAATACATCCGATCTCAATGTAACTGTAAAAGTGTGTAACATGCCTTAGACATCCAAAATACTGAAGCGTGTTATTGTAAAGGATGAAATGGAAGAAACCATGAAACAGTAACGATGCCATCTGACCGAGTGGACAAACGACCTCAAGAAGATAGTAAGAAGGAACCGCTGCTCTTCTATATGCCTATTTTAGTTAAATTTTTCGAATTAATGTTGTATGTGGAAGCAGTATAAGTTTAATTTATATTATTGTGAAATTAATATCGTCGTTGTCACTCTCTCAGGCGCTGACCTCAAGACTTAGCGTTATACAAGAACTTAGGTAAATTAATAAATCAGATCTAGTTATAAACATATTGAATATTGTTACATTCTTATGATGATGATGATGATATTAATTAGCATATGAAAATAACTGTTGTGAGTCTATTGGTGTATCATTAGTAAATTTATTAGAATTGCGACAAATTATTTTGTCGTATGGAGATACCAAGGCATAAGTTTCCCGAAGCGAAGTGAGAGCGGTTATTACTCTAACAAATAAATGTCTACTTTGACGGGGATCAAGTCCGAACTCAGAACTTCGCTACTTGGCCGTCAAAGTATAAACGATGTAAAATACTTCGATTAGTAACTTTTAAATTTGTTGTCTGCGATAATAAAGATTTAAGAATTTTTTTTCTTAATTAAAACAAGAATGTCTTATCATATTTCATCAGTATCCGAAAAGTTATTTTAGTAACGGAGCACCAGGCACTTAAGCTAGAAAT
>DWPA01007163.1:0-10507 GCA_018251375.1 Calpodes ethlius | reverse complement strand
TATCTATTACAGTAAGATAATAGAAGGTTTAGGCTTAGAAGGTGTAAAAGAAATTTAAGATGTATTAAGTCTTTAATTTCTTATTGATCTTCTTTGTGTCTTGTAAAAACCGATGTTTTATCTCCATCTATTCTTATCAGTTAGAGATTACCGTAGTCCTTTCAATTTAAAATTCTAAGCTTATTATAAAAATATTGAGCCAATTGCATCATATTAATAGTAGTACAACTTTTATCTGTTCAGCCTTGGTTGGAAAGTTTTTGACTTCGAAAGCTATGAATCATAAACTTTAACGTGTCTGAATGTAATTTGTGTGATCCTCAGATTAAGTTTTGTTCAATATAAAATTTTCGTTTAATTAATTTTATTAATAGTTCATGTTTCGTAAAATTAATGCAATTAACGTAATAGGATACATTCCTTTTACAAGTATATTGGGCCTAAAAATGACTGAAACGTTACCTTATTTGTAAGTATCCTAAAGTCGAAAACAGCTATTTTGTTAACTTTTTCACGTAAAATTGCTATGTAATCGGAAAGATAAGAAATATTACGAAAATCTTCTGTGTCCTAAAAACTGTCTAAGAACAAATTTTGAAGGCGAAAGATTAGATCGAAGTAAAAAAGTTTCTTTAAGATTCTGAGTTTAATCTCTATGTTAAAACTTGTGATATCCATTATCATGGTCTCCAGTAACTCAATTAATTAAAATTAACCACGAATCCACATTGAGCAGGTTTCTTAAGATTTACTAAAACAATTCCCTAGAGCTAATTGCTTTACCTAGACACTGCTTTAGAGTTAAATAATGGCCGATCAATATTATCTTCTCTACTGCAGGTTGCTCGAGAGCTTCTGTTGAAAAGTTATGAATCATAACTTTCAACGACATGTACAATTGTGCTACGTCTTGAGCAATTTTCCAGTGATCGACTGCGGAATAGTCGTCTACCGCATTTGCTCCGTGTAGTTTAAAATCATTCGTTTTAAGATTTGAAGTTTGAGATTTTAAAACTGTTTAAAGTGGTATGTTATTTCCTTTACGTAAGATATTTTGTTTTACATTGAAAAGATCTGGAAGATCAGTAGCATGTAACACTATATAACGCTGTCTTAAGAATATTATCTAAATATGAAAGATTTGGATATACTTTAAAAATATTTGGTACTCGTAGCAGTCTATCGAAATATCTAATCTTATCTACATTTATAATAACATTGACGTCAATTGAACGTTAGTTAAAAGAAATTTAAATCCAATATAAATCGTAAAATATATCACTAGAAGAACCTCTAAACTTAAAGCACATTACCATATTTTCGATTCCCGCCCTATCATTACCGTCCGGAGCACGGAACGTTCAAAGTGCCGCGTCGAACATTTCGCTCCGATCTGAAAATTTTTACAGATGTATTACGAAGTCTAAAATGCTAACAAATCAGCTCGAAATTGTGATGTTGATGCAAATGTAATTGATCACGTATGTCAATATTACTTTGTTATTGTGATTTCTAATATTCTGAGATAAATCTTCTTCGTTAGATATATTAACTTAAGATTTACGTTTGATGCTAAAAAAATCAAAAAGTCTTTTTAGTCTATAACGTTACATAGTTAACTTAATGGTCTGAGACCACCTAGTAAGCCTTTACATAATTGTCTGTATCAGGCCCCACTCTTCCTTATCTTTACAACTTATTAAATTTTTTGGGAAGACTGAGTTTTATTTGGACATTGCAATACCAGTCGTAAGAGTCTGGTGTGATCTTTTGAAGTCCTATAGTTAAAATTTTAGTAAAAAATGACGATCAAGGAAGAATGTTTCCACTTCTCAGATTAATCAATACAAACATGGAATTAGGGAAGAGATAAAGAATTGATAGTGATGTATACATTGTTCTAGTTACCAACTTATGCATATATAGGTTATTGGACTGTTGATTCCGAAAATTCTCTGCACCATATATTCAAAACATTCTTAACTTTCGAAGTTGTGATCCTCGCAGGAAAGATTTAACTTCAAATTGGTAACATTTGTCACAGTTTCATCGGCTGGTAACGGTTGTTGGATAAAAATAAAAGCTCACAAAAAGTGCACGTATTTTATATTTATTATTCTTTAATTTGCCACTGCAATTTTCGTGACGAGCGTGTTGTTCAATTGTTTCCCATCCCATTCGTATTCGCGTCGGCTGGCCACTATTACCTCATGACATTAGTATTTAGAACGGCTAGCACGAGATATTCATCTCCATTGTATTATGTATATTAAGGACGTTATGAGTTGGAAATTCCAGGTTTATGTTGCACATTTTGAAGGTGCGGTTGCATTTTCTTGAAGTTTTACTCTTGTGTAGTGATACTCGGTTTCGATTCTTTACATTTTAGTTATGTTATAGTACGTGTAAATTTCGAAATTATCAATGATATCAATTAATCAATCATCAAAAAATTTGATACAAGTATCAACATATTACTTTCATACCAATTTTTTGTATTGATGCTACAGTTTTTATCACAGCATCTACACAACTTATTTTAGGTTTATTTTATAAAACAATTAATTTATTTAATTGATTATACTAAAAACTATATTTATCGTCAAATAAATTAAGTTAAAATGATTTATACTTTCTAACAGCCATTAAAATGTCAGTGTTATCTAATCTGTAATTTAGTTGGGATAGTTGTTAGATTAGATTATCCAACTGAGACCGTGCTTCTGCTTTGCACCAAAGTGTTTATCACACGTTGCAGGTTCAGTAAGGTATGTTCCATTCCTAAATGGAATAGGAGGTGGGTTGGCTATCACACTTATGCAAATAGCAGTAAACTTAAGCGAGTAACAGTCATGCTCCCGGATACGTCTTGGGGACTTTATGTCTGATGAATACAGTTGGCCTGTCTTCGTGAAAGCTTGCACGTACTAAACATACGAGTATACGAATAAATACATTGTACTGTAGGAATTCTAATAAAGCTGATGTGTTTTAATGTCATGTTGTACCTTGCGGCTTTTCTAAGGATTTTGATAGCTGTCGTTTCTCGAAAATTGTGTATTGTTTTTTTGTTTATAGTATAATTTTAATCTTTGTTTATATATGGAGCTCTTCCATTACTTGATTTTTAAATACTGTATTAAGTTTATGAATTACTTTAAGAAAATTTTCTCAAGATATTTTAGATATGTTAATAATTTCGTTTCTTCTTCGTCGTGATGTTTATTGTGTCTTAGTTACTAGGGGTGAGTTATGTTTGTGCAAAAGTGGGGTATAAATACATGCTGCAAAAAAAACTTATATAAAATTAGGATCAACTATTTAAAATTATTGATAAGGTGGTCAAAATGACCTGACCAGTCCTTATTGATTTTTTTTTTAAATTTTAAGACCAATCTACACATAGTTATAATTATTTTTTTATATTTTTCAACCAAAGAAATGAAGCATAACATAGTCCAGATGTTAATGATCTGATGATATCGAAGATAAAGCAATGTTTCTTTTTACGTATTGAATATTACAAAACTTGCTATAATTTTACCATAATAATACTGAGATCTCTTCAATAAACCTCAGTAATCCTGAACGTGAATTTTTTCATAAACAAAAATCTGTTTTTCCTCAATAGATAAGTTCGTAGACAAAATAGCTTATATAATATCAAATTTACATCAGCGTGAATAATCATGATATTCTAATCGATTCAGCAGCTAAACCACTTTATCGATCTAATGCATTCCAAGCCCAAAGGATCCGCTTGGCTCTAAGCCTTATTGGCTAATTGCTGACTTAGTTCTGGTTGAATACTTGACCTTAGATTTCAGGTCAAAATTTGTTAAGAGGTCAGACTTTTTTAATTTTATTGATTATTATGTAACTGGTCATTTGATATTGTCTCAATTAATCCATTTAAGTCATTTAGTACCATGATTATAACATTTAAAATATGAATACGTAGCCTAGTTAGCAGCGACCCTGATTGTCCCCGAAAGATCCTCAGCTTATTTCACACTCAGTGCAGAGGTTTATGTCACAGATGATTTTTTGTGATGTACATAAAATCAAGGTTACGAATCACCAATAACATTGCTGACATTACAGTCTTTTCAAGCTTTGGCTAGAAATAATATCCCTATTACATTTAAACCTTATCACAGATCAGAACACAAATTAGAGTATACAATAGAAATATCAACTCCAAGACTTATAAATACAACATCAATCAGCGGCTGGAGTTATACCGCGTTGCATTAGCGTTAGGTCTTTGAATGGGGCACTCTGTGTAAGCTCTTGCAGAAGGTCGATTGGAGTGCACGAGATTTGTGGATGCGTTTGTAGCGTGGCGTGATTTGATACTAGCGATTTTCAAAGCTGCAGACATTAGGGAGATTTGTCGTTGGGGATCTTTGTTACCAAAGCGGGAAAAAGTGGGAGATAATTATTTTAAAGATAAGACTGATTGGAATAAAACACTTCGATAGTTTTTTGATACTTTTCTCATAGGACCAGATGGAAATTTGAAGCGATGGCGCAGATTGTTTAACGAAATTTTGATTAACGGAAAGTGTTAGAGAAAAATCGTTTGGAATAAAATTCATTTATTATTTAGGTATGTTGTCTGAGTCTGCTTACAAATTGCTATAAAAGAAGTCCTCTGAAAACCATTGACTAATGTTATTCTTCCACTTATTAATGGTCTTACTTACCACTTCACTTATCAAGGTAATTTAAAATTGAAAAAGATATTCCCTTTATCTAGTCAGAATTTTTGAAAATTTTCTCTTGACACTATTCTAAGCTTTAAAGAGAATTCTGTGTGAAAATATTAACCTTTTTGGTCCAATGGCTTTAACCTAGATGTTGATTATTATATCAGTTTGTCAGGTTTTTTATTTATAGATTTCATTTTTTAATTTAATTTGATTTAGTTTATATGTGTTATTATGTGTGATTTAGTGTATTGAAGAGTGTCTGTGACTCATATGAGGATAATGCATAAGTGCACAAAATTTACCGTACCATACCTTCTATATTTGCAATATTAAGTTATTAACTTTTAATCAATTCTGATACATGTTTTTATTTATTTCTATTAACCAAGGTTTAAAACAAAAGACATTTTTTTTATCTGCTTCATACAAACTTTCAACCTCTATTTTATATCCTAAGAGGTTTAATTTCCCAACATCCTTTCTTATCGTTTACGTCTTTACTTTACTGTCCAAATATTGTAGTACTAGGGTCGGTAGATTCTACTTTGCATTGGTGATTTAGTCACGCGTAAGAGCTTTTCTTTATAATATTTAGTATAAACTTAAAGTGTAAGTAAAAATACAGCACATACCACAAATGTTAAATATTTAACGTCTTTCATGAATCTTCTTTACTTTATACTGTATGGTGTTTTGCTATTAAATATTTGCTATCTCGGAAGAAGTGACAAAGAGCTCTTCAACTTAGTAGTTTTATTCATAGTTACAATAAAATATTATTACATCTGATTACGACTCGTCTCGAATTATTGCCGAGTTTTATATGATAATTAGATTTATACTGACATATTGTGATAGGTATTGCATTACATTTTTAGCAGATGCTGTTAAATCAGCGAAAACATCTTACATAGTTAAATGTTGTTGTCTTTGGTTGATATACCTTGGACATGATTCAGGTATTTTAAGTTTTATTTTCTTTTCATCAAAAAAAAAAAATTCAAAGTAAACTCGTGAGTTGATAATAATATTTTAATTTGGTTCAATTTATCGACAGCAAAATACATATATCGATAAAAGCTAGTGATGTAAGTATATAGTGTGTAATACAGATATTCGTATATAAAAAAATAATAGAAAAATGAACATAAAAGAGATACGAATTTCGTATGCACCAAGTTAATCTTTAGTTCATTTATTTAAAAAACTATATATTAAAATAAAAAGTAATATTAAAATACACAGTAAATAATATTATAATATTATTAAAATATCTAAAAGAATGTCTACATACGATTATTACTCATAAATTTAATCACTCACTTGTGAGTTAATTAGAAACAACATAAGTTAAATATGACTGTGCATCTTAGAGACACGTGTATCAAAATCTATTTTGGTAGTATCAATTCCGCTATATTCACCGCTGTCAGTACCAACCCGCCTGTAGTTCTTGAAACTATTTTCTATTTCTGCACAAACAGTTCAGCTGTTACTGGTCTTCAACTCGATGGCAATGTGATATAAATATATTCTCGTACTTATGGTAGTAAAATTTGAAAAGGATTATTTTTGTGTTTTGATTCATTTTCATCTGATACAAAATGGTCTCTAAATGCTGTATTGGCAAAGTTTCCTTATTGTGCGCATGCTCTATTAGTTTTGTTATTTGTATTTATTAAGATAAGAGAAAAAAGGTTTGGTAGACTTATGTGTAGGCGAGGGCTTTTGTCGCATAAATTTCAAGACAAACTTTTATGTTACTACCAATACTTTCGTCTACATGCGACAAAAATATCAAGGCCTCACATCTTTAACGCTCAGTGAAAAAACACAGTTGTCTTTGATGGTTAGTATGTGCACCAATTTCAAAATAGTAGGCCGTATGTCTTTACACCATACTGCTTTACGATCTGAAAGCCATAAAAAACCATATCTAAACTACGGCCTCGATTCGTACTACGCGTTTTATAGACGTAAAAAGAGAAATTGTCTTGGAATGAAATTGCAGATAATGAAAGAGGTACTCACTGCGTTCAAAAATGCACGTTTCCAACTTTGAAAATTGTAGTGAATTTAAAATTCCAGCTGCGTCCGGGTTAACTACCTAAATGCATATAATCGAATTTTGCATTCAGTTTACAACAATGGGATTTATTGTAGAATTACGTGCGCTGTCCACTAAGCGTATGCGTTTCTGGACGCATCACTTGTTGCGCGCCAAAACGGCGCGTGGCAAGATGGCGGTGTGCGTGATTTTTTTCATGGCATCTTTCCGCGTGTGTCGTGATTTTGGCCAGTGTTCCTGTGTGACGTAGTCGACCCAGTTAGGTACGCCAACCGGTGCCACGGCCAAGTCCAGTCGGGCATCCCCAATGAACCAGCGCCAATATCTATAAAATAAATTGGACCGCCGCGAAATAAAGACAGAAAAAAATAATAATGAAGGAATCGTCAGCGCGTGGCCGGATTTCCCGCCAAAATTTTCAGGGTGAACGCACTCCAGTGTTTTGGCAATGTCCATCTGTTGGAAGTTGTCCTAATAGTTAGTGATTCGATAAGGAACACCTAGTTTTATTGCGTGTCTGTTAGAGTTTGTAAACACATATTTTATTTCTATGACCTGATGACATTTTGTTCTTTGTTTTTGAAGTTTACATTTGTTGGTTTTGGATTACTTCATTTGAGGCATTTCAGCTTAGGGGATTAGTAAATCTATACTTATGCATAATGAAAACTTACAATCAAAATAACTTAAATATCAGATTGGTTAAACAATTAACTTTTAAAAAACACAATTTTACATATAACTTGCAGTTAGATATTATAAATACAATAAGGCATTCAAAATGTGTATACGTTTTGTTTGCTCCTGACCAAAGTTTGCGAAACTTTACTGTTGAATCAAGGGTAATGGAAATGAAATAAAGTGAATCCCCAGATGATATCATCCTAGCATCAGACTAGATCGTACGAATAAGCTGTGCTTCTGCCAACAATCTCACAATTCAGCGTTTGTTGTTCTTATATTATGCCAAACATTTGCACCTTATCGCCGGTGTATTGTGATAGTTTTATGACGCAATTTTTATATATCTTTCGCGCGACTTCTACTAGCATCTTCAGTAAGGCGCTTCGTTTTAGCAGACGGTATACTTTCATACATTTTATAAGTTAACCTTTTCTTTTCTATATTGAATTTAAATTTCAATGTCTTTTGGTAAAAGTTTTATGCAAGCCATTTTAGTTTTAAGATTTAGTCTATTATGATGGGATTAAATTTGAATAATCACTTTTGTTTTTTCTTCCGCAGTCAGAAACAATTTATCAACATCATCGCCATTAACTCCTGGTTAAGTGATAATGCTAAGTCAGTGTTAAAAACCGTTTTGGGCATTATCATTTGTTCTCTTGAAACACTTATCACTATTTTTCGAAACTGGAGCAATGCTGACTAACTTTCCTTGCAGAAAAGTTATTGACCTTAAGCAATGAATCCAGTCCAAACTTTCATTCAATGCCACGCGTACGTTCCTGGCCGTAGCTCAATTAACAAAAGAAGTACCCAGGAGGGCGGCGTCCCCCGGGTCCTGCCAAGTGGGCACCAGCCAGTGTTGGCAGCAGTACCGTGTCTGAGATGATCGCCAATTTACTGTTTTGACTGGCTCTTTGTTTATATGACATTACGTCTAGATAACAGTCCAAGTTCTACCGGCTGGTCTTGTTAAGGGTTCAGCCAAGTCGAGCGTTTCACTTTAAACACAAACATACCAAGGTGCTACTGTTCCTAAGTTGTACATTGTCATCAAATTTAATTGAATGATGATTGAGAGTTTTACCTTTGAAAGGTTTAGAAGTAGACTGTTCAATAAGCTTTTAATCTACTCTAAGGTTGTAATATTCTGTAGTTTGAGTTTGGAATACATAAAGTGGTTTAACATCTATAGACGAATTTAGATTAAAATGTTAACATAATATTACTTGATTACTTTAGATATCTACACATTTAAATACCTTGAATAAATCTCATTGAAGAAGAAATGAGCGAAGAGGCAGATAACTGATTTATATACGATTTGTTATTGAATTTTCATGTTACCATCTTCCAGTGTTCAAAAGTATTCGGGATTAAAATTATATTGTTTGATAAAATTTTAGTCAACCTTCATGCTGTAATAGTGAAACAAATAGAAAAATAAAGTGTTTTGTTTGAGTTATAATACAACACAAAAACTTTATTGTATCTTCTCATATCACTGCAGTGGTGATTACTTTCAGATAAACCTTAGGGTAGAGGACATACATCAAACATATTTAGGTACAAGGTGCAAACATAGTACTTATAATGCTGAAATTGCGACGCATATATCAATAAAACGCATATATGCATCGTGTATATTTATTTGTTTATATAGATACATACACAAAGCTATACATATTAAATGATATAAGTATGCAACGCAAAATATCCGAGTATGCGCTGTTTTATTTTTAACACCGTTGAAGTTATTGCATAAAATTATACAATTTACGTTGACAATGGTTACTTGGTTACATGGTTACTTGAACGTGTATGTACAAGATTTCCGTGAAACCGGTGGGCGTTTACAGGCCAAGTTAAACCGAGTTCCGCATTGAATTCAGACACAGGTGCGTTACGATCTACAACGTAATGTAGTGCCTCCTCGTCCTATATGTAGAATGAGGGCGTCGGGTATTTAAAAATTCTGATCTGGGATTGCAGTTCTATTTAGCAGTCACAGTTACGGATAATTAGTAAAGCACGCAATGTATTGTAAAGTGGTTGGAAATTTTGGAGAATGCATGTGGAAATCACAAGTATTTGGAATTAGTATTTTTACTTATTAAGTAAATTAATAAAGGGTAATGACTTCGCGACCTTAGCTTTTAAACGGCTACAATAGATCAAATATGGTTGCAGTGACCTATGGGATCCGTGTCCCTTGCCCGATCATTAAATAATAATAATAAAGGGTGATACAATCGAGACTGGGAGATTAATGGACATTATAATTGGATGTCATGTTCGACCAATCTTAGATGAACTGTTAGTAGTTGACATTTTGAATTATTATTTTTAATCGATAAAAGTATCCAAAGGTATTGAAATTAATTCTGGCAGATATACAGGAAGTTACTGTCAAGGAAAACTTGTTTATACTAATAATAATAGTGAACATATTAATGATTAAGTATAAAATTCGTGAATAAAGTTGTGATTTTGTTATGACCCCTTCGATTGAAAGGACAAAAGCAGAATGAACGTTGGTAGTGTTCGTTTTGAGAAACATTTAAGTTCCATTATAACTGCACCTTAAAATGCAATGCGAATAAAGGCAATGCGGTAATCAAATAGCAAATCACCAATCAAAGTCAACATCACTTACAAATTAAAAACTATACAACAATTGTAACTATAGTCAAGTTAAACTTACTTCAGTTGACATAATTACTCAACCATTTCTATTAAAAAGTTAAGAATTTGAACTAAGTAAAAACTCAAAATTAATTGTTACCGATAAGTTGCTTAAGTAATTATTTAAACGTAAGTAACTACTTCAACTTGTGTCAGTATGTACGAGTAATATTCTTAGCTGTGTCACAGGTTTTTCCAAGCACCAATAAGCCATTGCTTTATATAGGTAGGGTAGGTGGTTAGGACAAAGTTGTCACACAATAAAAACTAAAAAATAAGACAGTAAGCCCTCAATAATACCGATATTTAGTTTAATATTTTATTATTCTACTCCATTAGTTTAATATGTCAGAAA
>DWPA01007162.1:0-10507 GCA_018251375.1 Calpodes ethlius | reverse complement strand
AACAAATCGTTGGAATCCACTCATTTTTCCTAAGCCTAAGACGAGTTTAAATCATAAATTTTTGTCCTTTTTTATTTGTAAATATTACGCGTCTACTGGATTTGTAATCCGAATACTAGACCAAACTACGTACTAGAAAAAAACTGCCTTTGAATGTGTGATGGTAAAAGTTAAGTTCATATTTGTTACTCCTAGAGAAAATAATCTAGTGACTGCACTTTTAAAAACGTGAAAGGACTACAACAATGCGTAGGTTGAGAATCGATGATGGAAAATAAATCTTTCCACTGCAGAAACCACGTAGTAATGTTCTCCTCTATGAAGTTTTGTCGTGTTAGTTTTATTGTTACATAATATTCACTTAGGAAGCTTAAATTGAATATATCTCTAAGACCACGTATAGGATATCAATGTGTCTCCGATTCGTTTATTCAATAAGGTATTTTTCCGAAACGGTGAAAGATTCGAGTGAGTCAAAGTATAAATTTGCGATTGAGTTAGTTCTTCGTAAGCATAAGGTATCGATATGCACTTGTATAGATTTTTAAGGCGCACAGAAACTACTTTCGAACTGTTTGCCAAATGCACAGCAATAACACAACTTCTTCGAAAACAATTGTTTGTCATCAACTCATCATACTCGTATATCACATTGTCATCGATTTCTTTGTGTTTCTAAGAAATCTCGGTTGTCTTTTTATCGCAAACATTGCTACATATTAGTGATTTAGTGAGTAAGCTTATCATATAAGATATGATATCTATCTTAGAATGCGAGATAGTTTACTTTCCCAGAATTACGCTTTTTATAGTTTTTGATGCGAAATTTCGAATGTCCATTATCAGGTCATCGTTATGAAAAGGAACCTTAAAATATGTTTGCCCATAATTTACCTTCGTAATGTCGATAAGTGTTAAGTAGCCAAGTCAGATTTGTCAAAATTGTCATGAAATTTACCTTATACCTTCCACAATTTCATTTTTACCAAATCTTCGTAACTAAAATTATTAATACACTTTAAAGGAATGTGTACCTTTATAGACTTTTTATATTAATTTACGCAAATTTTAAAATCTTGTGAACGTAGCAGCAAGCAGTTGCTATGTAAATGATAAATGATTCTATAAATTTACATATACACTTTGCTTTAATTCACCGTAAACTAACAAGAAATTGCAAATTCCGTTTAAATCGTTAGGCAATAACGAGCTAATTAAATGACAAATTTATAAGCTTGAATTAAATACTTGTGTACAGCGTCTGGAATGAAGTCCTTTGATCAGGTTTTCTTACGAAATCAAAGTTGACAATTGCAGACAGCGATCTTTTAAAAACAACATCGCAGTATCAGTTGACGTCACCGGACTTCACCGTACAGTTATTTTCCTCCCAAAATAATCTTTCCTAAGTTATTCAAATCTGAATGTACGATTGATTTGTATTTACCATGGCAACATTTAATTCTCTTTAACACTTCTGTATTTCAAATAAAAAGTTAAAACTCGTTGCGCGTAAGAATTAATACAAACTTAATAATAAGTAATATCTGTAAGTAACAAGAAAAACACCTTTGTACTTCCCTCACAATTATTTCCCTGGGGTATCTCTCGGCATTCATTTGTTTGATTTTCCAAAATATTCTATTCATTTCTTTATTGTCATTTGTATAACAAGTACAATTATTTTCCATATGCGTATGTGGTATTGTGTAATATAACTTATTTGTTTGTGATTGAAAACTGTTACGCAATTGCTAGGAGCATAGCAGTAATATAACAATTGGGGTTCATTAGAACGACATCAATGAAGAGGTCTATGAATAACCATTCGTTATCTGCTGTGATGTCAGTCTTCATATGTTTTTATTAACGTCATGATAAGAGGACGCAAAGGAAAAATCTGCGACATTTTTTAAAATATTTCCATTAAATTTTGAGTTCGAGTTTGGAATGATATGACTAGAGTTTGTTTTTTTTTGTCTCTTTCTCAGCCATGCAACGATAATGTTTTTAGTGTTGTCGATATCAATGGGTGTCGGTAGTTCTGTAGAAATTTTCCATCAGAAGGATTGTCAGCTCGTCTTTTGTCTATATTTAAAAAAAAAAACTTGATTTTTCTTATTCATGTACATGTAAATATTCTACATACGTTCCATACTATTGGTAAGAGAATAGCATCGTCTATAAACAACAATAATTATTCTCTCAGACATCAGTAATCAGTCTATAGACATAACTATTATATTAGTAAGTAATTATATTATTGACCTGATCTGATAATGGATACAGATGTTGATACAAACACCTCAACGAAGTAAAAGCTTTTTAAAAAGGTTTTCTTTAAATTAGTTGTAATAGATATAATGTGATTTTATAATAATAATGTTAGGGAACATCGCACGGAGTACATCTTATTGTTCGTGAGTGTTATTTAATAAACGCCGGCTTTGCCTTTGCGCGCGTCCTTTGTCACGATCGGAATCTAATAAAGAAAATATTTAGATCGGAATACTCTATTCAGGTTCAGATACGAACGCAGTATTTAAATATCTTACTCATTTTACATTTATATTATCTCATTTTATCTTTCATATCTGTGTACTTTATCTACGATTGTGTATAAATCGAATCCTAAGTCTAGACATCCTGTCGAGTAGTTTTCCTAATAACGCCCGCTGTGTCACCTTGGCGATCGTCGGATTTGCTGTTGACAATTGATGTGGTGTGTCAGTGTTGGAAGATTGATGCTACGTTGACGGGTTTCGAGCGCGGTCGGTATTGGTCAATACCTTGGTCGGGTTTCAGCGTGACGTCACGATGCGCGCGCACGCCCCCCTCGCTCTGATCTCTGACCTTTGCGTTATACTCGGAGTACGGTTATGATAATGTTTGTTATGATTAATAGCTACTGCAGATGTCGCTGATAACGTCCTATTGATATAAAATAAAATTGTCGTACGTACTTTGCGAATTTGTGGTATTGTTGGTTTACTATGGAAAGCTGATTTGTCTTTAATCACCCTGTTTTAAGATTATCAATAAAAAGGCGCTTATGTGGATAAGGTTCATGATATTGCTCCTTCAACACAATACATCGTTAAGATTGCGTTTATGGATGTAACAAGCGTAAATTATCATCTTAAACATAAACGTAATAGACAATGAAACAAAATTGCTATGATCATTGTAACCTTATACAAAGTACGTAACGCGATAAAACGTATTATGCTATGTGGTATTTAAATAAAGAAATTAATGATTACTCTAACCTCTGGCACTAAGAAGACATGAAACACACACCCACACACGACTGTAACTCCTGTATTCACAAACAATAATATACTAAACAAGTCACACAGTGAAATATAAAATGGGGATCGATTGTTTGTAATACCTACTATTTAATTTTCTCTTGTTTCTTGAACAATGCCAAAGATTAAAATGAGAGTACGAACAACGATCGTTTCTATTTCACTGCGACACCTCTAAGGATTGTTTATGAATACGGGGTGTTACTTTTGAGTTAAAAACTAAGCCGATTCGGAATGTTTTAAACTAACGGCCCGGATTCAACAATTTACAAATCCAGAATCTTTCATATAAGTTCGAAAGTAAAGTATTTACCAATCACACTATGATATTGCGACTTTATACACTTACTAGGCAACAGACTTGAGGATTACGATTAGATATAATATTGACAGACCCGCAAAGATAGTGAAGCTCATGAAACTACTTGTTCCACAGAGATACGCACCAGATAGATCTGCCGGCCTTCGGGAAGTACGCCACTGGCATCTTCTTCCTGGATAAGCTTCACCACCAGGACATCGAGCGGCAGTTCCAGGTCCTCGCCGAGAGTCTTGGCCTCCGCGTGCTCTGCTGGAGGACAGTGCCCACCAACAACTCCACCATCGGTAAGGGATGTTGTAAACTGCATCTTATGAATCAATAAGTAGGAGTAAACGTAATAATGCGATATATACGTACAATATTGTGATTGTAAATATAATATAATGGCAAAGAAATGCAGTCTCATTTGTGAGCCGTTAAAGGATTGCTTTTAATTATAATAATCTTTATTAAGTGTTTAAATTAATTTGATTATTTCTCACATACATATGTTTGGAAGTAATTTAGTTGATTCCATTTTATTTTATTTCGTATTGAGAGCTAAAGTGTATGTTACTTCTAGAATAAAACAGAAGAAAAACACTATGAACATAAATCAACTAGTATTAAAAGATAAAATTGAGGATTTGCTCGTTGACAACATGACAATCGATAAAGATAGATAAAGTGTTCGATGACATTGTGTAATAGTAATTATACAATTATAAGATTGACTTAATATTGAGTTATTTATATGGTTATTTTTTTACCAAAAGCTGCCAATATATTTATTTAGCAACTTTCAGGATAGATAATTTGTTTCGAAGTTAATTATTACGGTTAGTTGAAGTGTTATAACGTGTTTAATCATTATTTAAAATTAAGATGTCTCCTTGATAATAAAATCTTAAAACCTAATTTATTTTCAAGCGAGACTCGTCAAAACAATTTGAAATGCATTTTTTACAATTTCAACTGAGCGATTAAGGTGATTGTTCTGTGAAACCAAAAGCAAAAACCGTTTTATAATGATACATGATGTTCGTGTTGTTTCACCTTGTCCTACCTTTGATTGAGGACGCCATCTTATGGTTGTTCTTGTTCCAAATTAAAATATTCAATGTCTAGATTACATTGTTATTATAAGATTTATTTGTAGGTCTTTAATGTTTTATGTAGGAGTCTTTTTCATTGATTATTTTGTTTGTTAATAAGATCCTTGGATGTGTTCTTTTCTTACATAACCTAATAAAATCGACTGAGTTTTCCGTTGCCAATATGTAACATCTATGTATCTATTTATCTACCAGCCTTCCTTTTTACATCAATATGCTATAACCAGTATAATTTTGTGCGATGATTAGTAATGAGCTTCAAATTGGAAAATACCACCTCCGAATGTATAAATGCTTTCACCCAATCACGGCTGAAGTAACTGTAGAGTGGAGAGAGAATCCATCAGAAATGTGCACGATAGGAAGCGGTGCGTGAATAATATCCCACTAATAGGATTTCGTATATTCGCTATTTGAATGAGATTGTTTGGATTTTTTTTCTCTAGTACAATCTTGCCATAACACATTATTTTAGCCTTTTAAGTAATAACATGTTGTGCCCGCGACTTTGGCCCCGTGGAGTTTAACAAAAAGTGTTTTACTTTATTTTGTTTTAGTGGCCTAAGTTATTCCTTATTACATCAGCTACCTGCCAATAAAAGTTCTGTCTAAATCGGTTCAGTCATTTCAGAGATCAGCCAAAACAAACAGACAGACAGATAAAAATATTATTTTGTTGTACGTACCGTATGTTTATTCATATGCATGTAGTAAAAAGCGATTATTCCAATATCACAAATAGACACTCCAATTTTATTTATATGTACAGATGCATCGATACTGATAATATAAATATAAGAGAGCTTGGTCGATATTAGTAATAAATGCACTTTACAGAATGCGGTATCGCAATTGAATGCTATAGCAATAACTAACATGCTTATTGGTATGCTGCATGAATTATTTATACTAGGTATACATTAGCATAGACGCGAAAATCATAAGATCCAAGCATTTGCGGTCTCGATGTGCTGTGGTATCGGTATCAGATGACATTCAATTGATAATTACGCGTATTTCCTTCAACAATACCTCGCTACCACTTTGAGACGCTTCGCGAACAGTACGTGTTCATCGACGGTACCTATAAACGAGTACCTATTCATGATTATGAGTTTTAAATCATTTCATCTCTTACACGGTACTGATTTATAAATGTTTTACCTCATATATATTCGTTGAACACTTCCAAGAGTCTAAAATAACCACACCAGAAAATATTTTATTATTTAAATAATATTTATTATATATTGGTCATAAACTCAACTGATATTAAATAAATAAATATTATTATTGAAATTACCAAATAAGTAGTGAAGGTGCTATTTGATTACTGCAATATTTTCATTAATGACGTTTGAAATCCATTTTTTTTTAATTATATCGTTTATTTATTGAATACCCTATTGATATTGTTATCGTAAACACGATATTGGTCTATTTATAATTTCATCGCCTTAAATAAACAAATGTCAACATTTTATTACTTTGTTTGCCAATATCGTCTTCTATATTGTATCTGTGGATTTGTAAACAAGTGGCGATTTTCCAATGTATAATAACAGATGGCGTTATAGTATTCTTGGACCATGCTTTTGAAATTGTGGTCGTTCCCAGCCTTAAGTCAAGGAAAGGGGAATCATACTTTTGTGGGGATGAGAGCAAGTCGGGTCTTTTCCGCCCAGGTTACAAACGCATGGTAAATAAGAACTTTTGTAGACTAGGTTTGTACTGGAATGCATACAAATTCCAGGGAGAGTCTTAAAATGATTTCTATGAGAGTTTATAACCGAGTTTTGAATTTAAATTACTTGTATAGAATATTAGTGTTATGAAAAAGACCCCTACAATTAAAACTTCAAGTGAACGAAAAAAATCTCATATCACTAGAAACATATTTCGATTCATAATCGTGTCATTTTAGTGTTGTGTTGCTTTCTAAGGGCAGTTATGGTGTTGCGATTGTTTTGCGACTATCATTGCAGGTCGTACACGTAGTAAAGTCGGTTGGGTCGCATACGTGCCCGCGGCGGTCATGCGATGCTTGACCATCTGGTTTGTTCTATTTAACAATCTGTGCTGGCCCGGGAGTCACTCGTTCTATTCTTATTGGCCCTAATAAAATGGCTTCTAAAAGATTATAATGCTACGAATAAAGTTTCATAGAAGTTAAAATGAAAAGCGATTTCCAAATAAGAACTGAGCGAGTTAGTCTCGTACCACTTTTCCTTAAAAGGAACTATGCTATCCATATACCGGCATTTGAGTAACTTACCGGCCGGCATACGGCGTTTGGCCTAATGACCTGTATATGGATGTTACTTTAATTGCAGTTTTGCGGATTCGTTTATCGAACCTGTTTTGGAATTTAATTAAATGCTTCCTTTTCGAATTATTCGAAATCCAAGTCAATGGTTTGATATTACGAATTCGCTTTGTTTAGGATTGATTAAAAGAATAGTAATGTGTCGTATTCGACTGATTATTCTTTAAATTATTTGCTTGTTGAATTCTTAAATGTTGGTGGGGTTAAGTTTAATTACTTTGACGAAATATTATACGTTACGTACATATTTCTTTAAATAGAATTTTTAAGTCAAATACGATACATTGATTTTAAGTATATTTACGCTTAGAAAGATGGCAAAATCATCTCAAAACTAATTTGACATTGAAACCTGGTCATAAGTGCTTAAAATGCGATTAATTAAAAAAAAATACAAAACGTTAACATAGAGATCATTCGGCATTTATGACATTTCTATCAGAATTAACACAAAATTGTTCATTTCATTAGTTTGTTACAGTCGAATGTTAATTTTAAGATAAATTAAGTGAGTGTTTGTAAAATAGAATTATCAGTGTTTGGAGAGAAGAGCAAAGTTAGTAATGGCCAATTTTGACTGGCTTTCAGGTCAGGTGGCTCGTAACTCGGAGCCCTATATGCGTCAAGTGTTTGTTACCGGAGATATCGAGGACGAGAGCCAGCTGTCACGTCAGGTAAGAGAGAAATACGAAGCGAGGGTGTTGTCCGGGGCAGGGTGACGTGCGTGACATGTCGTGACATGCCGTGACATGCCGTGGTATGCCGGTAACAGAGTATGAACTCGCAAGCGGGTGTTGCGATTTCAAACTCGATTCGTTTAGCGTAATAGGACACAAGGCACTCTTGAGATATTTTTTTCAGATCGTTGTGTCGCGCGCCGGCCGGGCGGGACTGGAGCCGTTCAAACGTAAATCCATATATACCCTATATAGTTGTTGTGTAGCGTTTGTCAGTATGCGGAGTGGCGTTGTGCTCTGTTCGCAGGTGTTCGTGCTGCGCAAGCGCGCCACTCACGAGCTGGTGGTGCCGGGCGCTCGCTTCTACATCTGCAGTCTGTCGCTGAAGACTGTCGTCTACAAGGGACTGTTGACATCTAACCAGCTATGGGTG
This sequence comes from Calpodes ethlius, assembly GCA_018251375.1. Lineage (NCBI taxonomy): Eukaryota > Metazoa > Arthropoda > Insecta > Lepidoptera > Hesperiidae > Calpodes > Calpodes ethlius. Next base: position 2,344 of record DWPA01007162.1, on the reverse strand, counting down.
TGTTTCTTTTTCATATAGTTGATTCTGATCTGATTTGAATGCTTGGATATATTTTTGAAAAATTTGTATTTAAAATTATAGATGCTCGTGATTTTAGCTTTATTTGACGTCGTCTTTCTGACCCATTGGCACACGACCCTTTAGAAGAACTAGTAAATCACACATAAAAACAATTTAAATATATGTTCTTGCATGCTAAAATTTATTGAGAAATTGTGACTAGTTACTCCCACTTCACGTTTCTCTTGTGACAAACAAATGAAGACATGTAAAGTAACATTGCCATTTAGCAAAAACTCTGTATCTGACACACAAACTATATTCGCAGGAGTACTTCAAGGACCTGAGCAACCCAGCGTTCACGACGTACCTGGCGCTGGTGCACACCAGGTTCTCAACCAACACCTTCCCCAGCTGGGAGAGAGCGCATCCTTTGAGGTGAGGTTATGTGTAATTAAGAAAAAATAGTATGTTTTAACAAACGGATTTAGCATACTTAAACACTACGAACATAAAGATGTTTTAGCTGAAAATCCATTTCGTGTCAACTATAGAATTCTGCTTAACGTCTATACTTATTGTTATGTCAACTATTCAAAAAAACTTTATTGTCGCACACGACGATATATGGGTGTATCAGTTGATATTTTCTGTTTCAGAGTGCTTGCCCACAATGGCGAAATAAATACATTACGAGGTAACGTGAACCTCATGAAGGCTCGCGAGGGCGTCATGAAGAGCGAGATGTTTGGGGACGGTAGGTCTATGTTTTTTAAATGTTCACTTATTGAAATCCGTTATATATGAACAATTGAAGATCACTCTATACACTGGAGGTCCGCACATAAAATGTTCACCCTCGTTTCTATTATCTGTGGCTTTAAATTTTGAAGTAAACTACAAGTATAGTGCATGATTACTCATTTGAAACAATAGACAGAAATAATGTATAAGTATTAATTTTATTATAGTGATTTAAATATTCTGTAGAATTTAATATGCAATTGTTTACCTATGTAAATAATAATTACTTTTAGTAGGTTCATCAATCATGAAAGCTATTAAGAGGAACCTTTTAATGAACTTCAGAGACAATAGTAATTACATTCATCTAATCTTTTTATTGTTTTGGCCGTACATAAACGTGTTTCTTTCTTTATTTCTAATATAGTAAAGATGACTGTCATTCACAATCTATTATTTAATATTTTGTCAATTAAAATTTTCTCTCGTTTTTATCAGCTCTTCAGTTAAACTCACACGGAAACGTAAAATGTTATGACTGTAAAGTTCACCAGCCGCTTCGCTGATAACTTATCTGCCTGTTATTTTTACTCGATTTGTTGTAAATATTTTGTTGATTCGATCAGTTTGTAGCGTGTTCTTTATTTGGAATTTTAGATAATGTACAGATAACACTACAATACACTCATGATCCACGTGATATGCTCGTGTATGGGTCATAGTAAAACTGTAAACATTTTTTTATTGATATTTATATTTTTAACATTTAGAATCGTGCGCAATGTTTATCATACTGGACCACCATTCAAAGGGCCCTGGATTCGATTCTCAATGACGTAGAAATTTTAATAATGGGTCTAAATATTTGTTCTCGGTCTGGGTGTATTCATTCTTATCTGTGGATGTCCAAAGTACCCACGACATAGAGAATCCAACGTGAGGCTATGTGAATGTAACTATTTATTATTTAATGACGTTAATCTTTTTTTTCAGTATGTATACAGAATTCATGTTGTTCCTATTTAATTAATCCAACCATGAGATTTTAACCTCACTCATTTGTTTTGCAAAGAATTTCAAGCATTTACTTTACATAAAGACGTGACTAAAACTTTAGCATTTTATAATAGACTTCAGCCGTTCTCCAGTAAAACTTAGTACCGTCAATAAAAATAAACTTTCGTATTATTGCAGACCTAAAGAAGTTATATCCAGTGGTGGAACCGAATCTTTCGGACTCTGGGTCCGCGGACTGTGTGCTGGAGTTCCTGGTGCACTGCGGCCAGCGCTCGCTGCCCGAGGCGGTGATGACCATGGTGCCGGAGGCGTGGCACAGCGACACCACCATGCCGGCGCTGAAGAGGGACTACTACCAGTGGGCCGCCTGCGCCATGGAGCCCTGGGACGGGCCTGCGCTCGTGTCCTTCACCGACGGCCGGTATATAGGTTCGTAAATGTCAACATTGTATTTTACTATACATTAGGTATCAGCGCTGACTGACAGAATGGCGGCGAAGAGTACCTGTAAATTACAATCATTACAGGCCTTCTGTTCCCATATGATCTAATAGTGAAGGCTGTTTAATTTAGTGTATGCAGT
>DWPA01007161.1:0-10507 GCA_018251375.1 Calpodes ethlius | reverse complement strand
ATAAGTTAGTGCGCACAACATTATAGACTACATCGCCACTTACCATCAGGTGGGATAGTAGTCAAGCACTGACTTATCGTAGGTAAAAAACAAAAAAAAGCCGTTCGTTACTTCCAGGAGGATATTCGCGAACGCCCACACGTACCACATAAACTCGATCTCGCTGAACTCGGACCAGGAGACGTACCTCTCCGCGGACGACCTGCGCATAAACCTCTGGCACCTGGAGATCACCGACCAGAGCTTCAACATCGTCGACATCAAGCCCGCCAACATGGAAGAGCTTACCGAGGTAACGTACACCGTGCCGTTGTGCCGTTGACACTATAATAGTGATGACTCGTATGTCGCAATGTTCGGAAGGACTTGGGTTCGGTTTTGAACGAGGCAGAAATTTGAATCTCTCGTGTGTCTTATATAGAATATAATTATATAGTATATTATTATTTTTTTTTTGTTTGATATCTTTATAATTAACACTATCAGGCACAAAAGTAAGGTCCTTTGTTTTGTTTTGAAGATTTGTTTTTTTTTTTTTGATAAGGTGATTATTTTTTAATATTAGCTGTACAAAAAAAATATCTAATTTAACCAAATTCACCTCGATTTTTTTCTGTAATATTTTGAAAATATATATCAAAATGAAGATATAATATTTGTACGCACTTTAATTGTTAAATTTCATCTAATTCCAGGTGATCACCGCGGCGGAATTCCACCCGACTGAATGCAATCTCTTTGTATATTCTAGTAGTAAGGGTAAGTTAACTATTTTGTACGAGAGATTATATCTAAAGTACATTCATATCTGTCCCACTGCTGGGCTTTTTGCTTCTCTGAATAACTAGAGTAGTCCTATATGTTCAAGCCAGGGTTGGTATTATTTTAGAAATCCTTGAGAAATTGTGGAGAAATTTTGAAAACTTTTCGTATTTTCCATATCAAATACATATTTTCTAATTTTCACATCACTTGGGTGTATTATTGGTTTTTGATATACAATTATATTTATATTTAATAAAATTGTAATATTGTCTGACTGACAGGCCAACGTCTGTCTGAATAACTGGTAAAAAAAATTAAAAAAGTAAAAATTGTGGGAGCCCTAAGAAATAATGTCTGGAAATTCTTCCCCGTAACGGTTGAAATGGAGGGTGATTTTAACGTGCTAGAGAAGTTTCGAAAAAAGTCGTTGAAGTTGGTTATTATACAAAATTAATCGTTATCCGTATCACGTGAAGGTACAATAAGGCTTTGCGATATGCGGGCGGCGGCGCTGTGCGACAGACACGCGAAGCTGTTCGAGGAGCCCGAGGACCCGCACGCGAGGTCCTTCTTCTCCGAGATCATATCGTCCATCAGCGATGTCAAGCTCAGCAACTCTGGCAGGTGTGTGACCGTTGACACTTGAATACCGTTCAAGAAGCAGCATAGCCTGAGTCAGACTCAAGCAGCTGGCGTAATGTTCATGTAAATTTATTTTATTTTGTAAAGGAACTATGTTTCTCCCGTCTAGAGATCAAAAAGGGATTGACACATTTTTTGTCGGGTTTATAAATAATTGGTAACAATGCTTTGTTGTAATAGTGAAATTTAAATCGTATATAATATATATTATATATTATAATTTAATTATATATTATATACGATATACGATTTAAATTTATAAAATTATGCGTGTCTTTAAAGCATATATTCGAGTGTATTAGGTTTTTTGGAGGGTAGATGTGGTAGACTATTTTGGAGATGGTTAGATGTTATAAAGTCATTAGTTTATAGTATGGTCGTAGTCTACCATCTAGCCTTTGGCAATTGGGGATATATGGCTGAGGATGTAGGGGTAGCTTAATATGCAAATTTTATACTTAGAAGTAACTAAGACTTGTCTGAATAAGGAATTATATTATTATTAAGAAAAAAATTAATAAATTGTATGTTACTAATAAGAGTATGTGTTGTTTATTTGTAATTGATTATTTCCTTTCGCAGATATATGATGTCAAGAGACTACTTAGGTTTAAAAGTATGGGATCTTAGGATGGAAACAAAACCCGTAGAAACATATCCAGTGAGTATGTTTTAATAATTATTTTGTGATATACAACGACACATATCAACATAACTTACCATTGTATTTCTATTGCTTGTGTTAATATGTATATTTAAATACCAATATTACTATAATTATATTATCTACTAAGTATACTATATTTATGACTTTATTGGCAATTGCTAGGGTAGTTATGAAGATTATTGATGGATAGAATATGGAGACTGATGATTATGTAGTAACGAATCTCCAAACATTCCATTTTTGAATTTTATACTAACTTAATCCGGCTTCATTATCGACACGGCAAGTCTTGCATGTTTGCAGCTATATTTCAATAAGATTATCTAAATAAAACTATAATTTTAAAAATGGAATGATGAACTGAAATGTAAAAAAAATGAAAAACATATTAAATATTTATCACTAATAATCGCATTCAAATCAAACAAGCTCTTTTAGAGATTAGTACGGAAAATTAAAAAAATATTTTTATGACATGTGTTGTTTTAATAAAAGCTTGAATAATAGTTTTATCAAATATATTTCATGTACAGACTTCAATCAAATATTACGTATAGATAAACACATCGACATTAGTCATTGCTGTTTCTATGATGATAACTTTACAATGATAAATTTAAATTGTGACTCATGACATTCAGGTTCACGAGTACCTCCGCTCGAAGCTGTGCTCGTTGTACGAGAACGACTGCATCTTCGACAAGTTCGAGTGCTGCTGGAGCGGCGACGACCAGCGGCTGATGACCGGCTCCTATAATGGCTTCTTTAGGTATCACATCTATTTAGATTCAATAGTTAAAGAAATTTCTTTTGCTGTTTTTCTTTCTCCGTGATGAAGAACTTACATGGAACGGTGGGTGAAGCAAAAACCTAATCAATGCCATAGCTACTGCCGTATCAGCTGTGTCAATGATTCATGGCTCTCAGGCTACAGGAACCACAGTGTGAATAAGCAATTTATAAAATCTCCAAACAATTTATTCATTGAAGTGGACCCTCAACTAATTTTCATCCAGAACGGGTCTAAGGTCTGAGGCAGGCTACCGCCACTGGTCATATATGTATTTCAAATTACCCAAATAATTCTTAGATTTGAATTGACGACTGTGGCGTAACCGCAATATAAAGGATCTTGGGTTCGATTTCCAATGGGGTAGATATTTTTTTTTCTATATATTAATAATAATAATAACAACCCATAACTGTTCCACTGCTGGGCTCGTCTCCTCACACAATGTGATGGACTCTCAAGATTCATTCAGGGCATTAATGTGATATTGTGTGTCAGGGTATTCGAACGGGGAGCAGCGGGTGGTCGGCGCGGGGAGCTGACCCTGGAGGCCTCCCGGGACGCCGCTGCGCGCCCGCGACAACCGCTGCGAGCGCGACGTGTCGCAGCCACCGCTAAGAGGAAGAAGGTAATATATTTATTTACTGGCGAAATACCCCTGTTTTGCACGGGAGTAATTAAAGATTTCTGTAGCGTATAGGATAAAACGGGCGTATAAGCTTTACCTTAATCGCCAATTATGGTACTAATATTTTAACCTGAACATTATTTCCAGGACGAGATATCAGTAGACTGTCTGGACTTCAACAAGAAGATACTGCACACCGCGTGGCATCCGCACGAGAGCATCATCGCGGTGGCGGCGACGAACAATCTGTTCATATTCCAAGACAAGTTCTAGCGCGTCGGCCGCCGGCCTGCGTCCCTCTGGCGGAGCCCGGTGACGTACGCGTGTCGCAACATGCCCATGAAGAGTTCCAAGCCGGTGTTCGGTAGTGTGTTGAAGTTCGAAGTGGGAATGAAGATTATCGAGAACAGAATCGATGATATGGAAAAGTGTGACAGAAATATCAGTGGGCAGAAGTGCACGTGTTAGTGATAAGAGCTTGTTCTATGTGTCGGATGTGTTTGTTGTGTTTACTCGATGGGGGGTTATCGTTGGGATCGTTGCAGGGAGGTACCCGTATTCAAAAAGTTTGCGCTCGTAATCGTATCATCTTGGCCCGAGTCTTTTGTTAAACTGATCGAACACATTTGACATATGATAGCGAAGGCTCATGAAAAAATGTTGAAAGTTGCTCCAGAATGTATAAAATGTATTTGTATAGGCTTTAATAATGAATGGGGGGTTGTAAAAACGTAGGGAGGGAGTGAGTACACCTAATGGACATAGCTCTTCAGGCCGTAGGCTAGTTGCTAGTGAACTTGTGTTATTGGAGTCGACTGTCAATAGAGATGATGGAGGGGTGGAGATTGATTGATTAATTATGAAACAACTCGCAGTATGAATTCACATTGGTAATATTAGTATTGGAATGGTTTCGCCAGTTGTATGGAGGAAATTTTTATTACAATATTTGTGTTCAATAATTTTAACATTTTAAATCAAAATTTAGATTAACACCTAAAACTCTACATAACCTGCTTATTTTAAATTTTCTGTATGTGAGCAGTATTTAAATTTAAATTTTCTTTATTTTATCGAATTTTAGTGCGTCTATGATGGTATTTAATTCAATTTGTTGTAATTTTATTACTGACAAGCTGACAAAAGTCTGTTATAAGTGAAAAACAAAATCATATCCAGTAGTTTCAATTTAAATGTATCACTCTTCATCGTATTGCAATTGAAATCAATTCTATTGACAGATGAACTCTGCGGTATTGTTAAAACATGTTGGTTCAAATTGTGTGGTGTCGATGCAAAATTTATATATGTTTACGAATATAAATGTGTATATGGAAATGTCTCAAATTTGGACAAAAAATTACTAATTGGTTGTGTTACATACGTATGTTGCTAACGAGATCATGAGCGTTATATAGAGTGTATTTGTTAAAAACATGTCTATTGAACTGTGAAGATAAAGACAGGTATATAGGGAGTTGGATACTTAAAGTGCAAAAGTATAGTACGACCATACAATTTGATCCAACTATATTTAGCTAGGTACTAAGACCGTTATTCAACTCTGATATAATTTATACGCTTTTTCATACTTAAGGTTCTAAGCGAATAATTAAGTATTTATTGTTTAATGATGAAGATTAAAAAAAAAAAATCTTACCATTTAAGGGTGTCGCTTGACCACGTCAAAATGAGATTAGTTAGGTGTATATCAAATGATATCAAGAATAAATTTTGATTGTTGTACGGTGAAATGTACGGGGTGATTTTTTTGGTGAAGTTTTCGCCTCCGTTACGATCTCAGCGAATGTGTGAGAAGTATATTCATCCTGTCTGAACCACAAGTTAAAGCCCTATACTATAATGGAAATTGAACGATTTTTAATAAAATCTCTCGTATCATTTGTCTTAAATTTTTAGTTTTTAAATTACAATCCAACGATTTATTTGCATAGTCCAATTTTAAGTTTATAATAAAATGTTTGTTCATTTAAAATGTCACTTCCTTAAAACTTGTTACTTTCAATAATTGTAAGTAATCGGATGACATGTATTAAACAAATTTCTTAAGCAAATTTTATCATTTTAAACAGAATTATGTCTAAATTGAAAATCAAGTTATGGCTCTTCGTAGGGTCAGTGTTGAGAGTTGGGCCAGTAGTAAGTTAACTTTTATCACATCGCTAATTATGAAATATTTAAGCTTTAATATTACGATCGGCCCGTACATTTCACAACATCGAATAATTAGTAATATCGGCATAATAAAATTTTTAAAACGCATTACCCTCGGAGTGTTAAAACTGATGCTTGAACTTTGCGCACACGGTAATCATAAATATTTAAATTTAGGTATTATAGAGTCCAATACGTATAGTGCTAAAAGTTTTGCTATTTAGAGGGTGTTGATTTTAATGCCGTAAGGATATATTTTTATTGATAAAAACGTTAAAGTAACCGACCGCATTCATTTAACTAAGCCATGTTTTTGATGAAATCTGTTTGTAAGGACAGTGTTACTATTCGCTGCATTACGAATAATACTTGAATTCATCTCCTTCTGTTTGGTATTAATAGACAAGGACAAGTGTTTAGTAGGAAATATTTTGCTGTTTTATTACTTATAGATTCGATTAATATCATATTTGCAACGATATATTCATTCATGTGTTTTGATCAAAAGATTTGTACTTATGTGTTTTACGAAGTATCGGAATAATATGAGTAAATTTAGTGCCGTTAGTAAGTAACGTATATTGACTGTTTCTCAATGAAAAGTACACAATCCGTCTCAAAAATGTACAATATGTTAGTCGTCGCTGCGGACTATTATTTGTTTTGGTGGACAAGTTTTGATGTACGAGGGAGAGTATTCAAAATTATATACTAATTTATTTTCAATGAGATTATTCCGTACAACTTTAACTATAAAAAACTACTAATATATATAAAAAAAACATTTTTATCGAAGTTATAATTATCCGAATCGTTTATCACAGATCTTGTTACGTTTTTTTTTTATCTGTATTTATTATTCAGATATAAGTTATTACTCTTGTACAAGTGCATTAAATTGTCGACTAATTCGTTTAATAGTCTGTGGCACTTGCTACCGCTCCGAGGGTTGCCTGCATATCGCGCGCGCAAATATGTTGTGGTCGCGATGTTTTTGTAATGATTTGTAAACTAAGGGATTTTATGAACACTTTATAAATGTTATATGTATATTACTATTATTATAATTATTATATTATGTGAATTCCACCGTAGAAACGAAATGTTTGTTCACATTTTGTTTTGTGTATCATTTGTATGTTAATTGTGATTTAATTCAGTACCAGTGTATTCTACTTACTTGTTTGTAATTTAATCTCTTTGTAAGAGTATTCGTAAGTTAATATTGTTTGATTTTTTTTTATATTTAACCATCCGCCATCTTGATTTATCGATGTCATGTGACATTATTCGTTCCTTTTAGAAACTTCCTGTACATGCCATCGGTACAGATGGCCTCGTTTAAAGAAATGTTTAGTGTACTTAACTCGTTTCAACGTAACAGATCCACATCTAATTCGTCACAGCACCAACTGTACAACGGAATCTGTGATTTCTTTGAACGATAGGAAACAAAATGTGAATAGATATCCGTTGTTGTATACGTAAGTAATGTAATGGCTAATCTGTTTAATGCTGGCCGTTGATATTGGCCCGTGCCTTGGACTGTACCGCAGTTAAATATTGTGTGAATTAAAATAACGTTTTCAATGCTAATTGCAAGAAGTATTTATACCTTTAAGGTTTACAGTATAGAACACTAGGATTTCTATAAGGCTCTTAAAAGTCTTTTGATTTGGGTAATAAATAAATTGAATTTTTTCATTAATCTATGGTATTTTTAATAAAATGCTATAGGTCTTAACTGTTTCTAACACTAATATTGTTATCTGGGAATTATAATTTGTATGTTCCGATCAATTAGTTATTTCTTTTTGCTTACGGTAATCCATTGTCAAAGTGGTGACTCCATTGTGAACTCCCTTTGTAATATTGGTGACCCCGGCTCAATTCTTTGCTTAAAAGTTTTCACGTGTCCCACCTTGATCTATTTCTTACATTGTTATGCATTGTACCAATTTGATATGTGCATGCAATTATTTTTAACTCAATGATTAAAATTGCTGTAAATTTTAAACTGTAAATTGTGAAGGAATTAATTAGTTTTCTTAAACTATCTCTGTACCTACGCATTCGATGGTTTCAGTGCAAAATTCTGTCACTTCTAGTCTCTTTCGGCTACATTATAATAGATCACATATAAGTTATTGAGTCATTGCATGGTCTTTGACGAGAACAACCAATATTTTAATGACACAATATTTCACTGTAGTTTTGTACAGACTTTTGTTAAACTACATTCTTTTTTTATTTATTTTAAATGTACTTTTTTTTATTAAGATTTTGTGATTGTTTTATTATTTTACATCGGATTGTAAGGCGCAAATTCTCTTAAATTTAAATTAAGGTTTGTATCGTTAGGTTGGTAATGTGTCTATCCTCCTTTAGAGATTATAATTTTTCGTTTTTATCTACTGAAATTAGCCTTTTTAATTTCATATTTGTGTGTAATGGCTGTGAACTGAACACGTTTATAGTAAAAAATATCGATAAATTGTCTGAAAAAAAGCATTGTGAAAAATCTTACCTCGAAAATACTTTTTGATCGCATTGAATTTTAATTTTTTTTTTTGTGTTTTGATGTTTATTGTTGAATATTATTGCAAGGAGGGTAGACTTAAGATTATTGATGGATTTGTTAAAAATATCGTTGATATTACGCGAATATGTTGTCAATCTAATTTATTATAATGTAACATACAAAATCAATAATTGGGATTCATCGGGCATAAATGTTTTACACCGAAGAGATTCGATCTGTTTTGTGATTCACTTCTCTTTCTGTTGGAGATATATAGTTGTACGTAATTTGTAAGGAAGCTTTGAAAACGTATCTTAATGAATTTGAAGAAAAAAAAAAAGATAAAAGTTGTAAATAAAGCGAACGAACGGAGGCCTGAACAATATTATATAAATATAGAATAGCATATTTTGTCACAACTCGCGTATTGTACAGTTATATATACTTACAATATATATTTAAATATATATTTGTACTTGTGTAAAGCTTTGGTAAAATTATGTTCACAAGCGATATTTGAAAATGATTCTTTTTCTCTTTATTTTGTAAAGCGTTTTTTTTTGTTGAGTTTGTGTAAGTGATTTAATGTATAACGGTACATCGGTTGAATTGGACACCGCGTAAGTGGATCAATGACGTGGCCTTGAAACAAAAAATACAGTCTCCATGGCAACGTGATCTGTTACCGTTCGTGTTTCTGCGCACGCGTCCAGTTCAACTGTTGTTCTGTGGCCCAGTTGGCGTATCCGCTGTCGTCTAGAAGCCGTCACGTGCTCCACGCCAATAGATGGCGCTGATCGCCAAGCGAACCCTGTCCCGTGTAAGAGTTGCAAGTTGATCAATTTGTATAGGATGTGTTAGGTTAGTTATCCGTATTTTTCGTTTGTAAGGGGCCCGGTCAATTCCGCACGCCGTAGTGTTTCGAACGCGCTCGAGTGAACGTCGGCTGGTAGGGTTACATTAGCGGTATATATAATACGTGTGATACAGTACGTGAATGCCTTCGCAGCTAAGTTAACGATTGCTTCGGAAGCAACAATAATAATTTTGGAATTGACTACGTCCCCTAGTAATATTAATATCAGTGTATAAAAAAATAAAAGCTCTGTAGTATAAAAGACGGCGTGTATAGTTGCGTGCTTGTGTGAGTGTGCGAGCGAGACGAGCGAAGCGTGGATTATAATTTAAGTCTAGTTTATAGTTAGGCAAAAACTGTGGAAGCGCAGAAAGTGAAACAAAAAAAAAAAAGAGAAAACAGTTTTTTTTTTCTTTCCTGCATCGAGGGATCAACAGAGGTGTTTGCTTCAATGTGATAAGTCGCAATGTGCGGTGTGTTGTAAGGATAAAAATTTGTACGTGAATCGGGATGTACCTCGTGTGGGCGGTTGCTGACAACGAATCAGTGTGCTCCGGGCGAGCGCGCGCCCTCCGCGACGTTTGAGAACGCTGTGGGTGGACAGGCGAAGTAGGGGGAGGAGCGAGCGGAAACAAATCGATGTTCCTAACTTCAGTACGCGCTTTTTCCTAGACATTTCGATATATCGATTCTATTGTATCGGTTTCTCTCGGTGTCTCTAATGAATGGAACATCGGGGAACCGGCAAACTGAATTTCTGTCTTGTTTTCTTAAAATGGTTTTACATTTGTTGTAAATGAAATCACAAGAAATGAATACATTAAGATAAAACAAGTTTTTTGTTTTATTACTCGTAACTAAGTGTTGTCAAAGTGACGTAAGATAAGCGCGTGGCGCTAGTGTGCGTGAATACTATTGGCGACTAGGTTTTTTTTTTAACTTTCGAATAATGCCGTGTAAATTGAAACTTACTTCAGTAGCGATAGTATATCAAGGCCTATATTTATTTCGAGTGTTCGGCTCGAATATTTTTGTATAAATTTTCCCCTGGCCTCTCGCTTCAGCTTGCTAACTCCGCAGGGAATCTTTGGAATAATAGATTTGTTGCCATTGATCGGTCAATTAAAATAGTGTTGTTATGATGTTAAACGTATGTCGTTAGTCGAGCTCTACCGTCTCCGTAGCATGCGAAGTGCCATTTGCGTCGGCGAGCGGCGCGCGCGACCCACGGATAGCGTTGTTGTTGAATCCAAAATATTTCCTATAATATAAATTTTTATATCTGAACACGTTGTTTTATTTGAAGTCATGTCGTGTGTTTCAAAGTTTGATTCAATAGAGATTTTGTCTATTAGTCCATTGTTATCTCTGTTGAGTGTCTGATTTTATTTTGATCAGTTAGGAAAGACTAAAACAATACATCCCTGTGTTTTTAAATATTGTTGAAGCTTTAAAGCATATTT
>DWPA01007160.1:0-10507 GCA_018251375.1 Calpodes ethlius | reverse complement strand
CAAGTTAATTATTACTTACTTCAATGAAGAAAAACATCGTGAAGAAACTTGCACACCCGAAAGTTCTCCATAACGTTCTCGGAGGTATGTGTATAGTGGACTATGGCCTGTGCCCCTAACATTGAGTAAGAGACCCGTGCCCAGCAGTGGGACAGTTATGAGTTGTGATGATGATCAAAATGTAGCTTTTGGTAACTTAACAATTTATTACAATAATATTATGATTCATCGTTATTTACAGGAAATACATTACGATAGATTTTTGAGCTTCCTTATCTAGCGGCCCACAAACGAACACTAATTTAATATCAGCAGATCGGGAAGTCGTAAGAAGCTACTAAATAGGTCCAAAAGATTATATTGTTACAATTATCTAGATATTAAGTAATTTTTATTTGTGGTATTATTATTTTTCTGTAAAATTTGCTCGGTGCCTTTGCTTTGCTCCGTGTTTGGGTCAACCAACAAAAGGCTAGTCGTATACGAGCTGCTGATTTACGAGACAGTATTTTTCTTTGCCGGTAAAGTAAGAGTAGTTTTGGGTGTTGCTGACGTCTATGTGCATCTATGACCGCTTATCAACAAGTGACTAATTTCTTGCTCCTACGTCGATAAACCTGGTAGGTTTCAACACGGCCATAAGGGTAACTAAATAATATAGGTCAACGAATTTAGTATAATAAAACACTATGAGAACAAGCATGACACCAGTATTGATTTAGGAATCGGTGCAGGAACGGGAAATATCATACCTGAATGCAGATACAGCAACGTCAGATTTGCAATTCAGCAAATTGAGGCGGACACCGGCCCTTACCAGCAAACGCGTTAGATAAACTGACGTATTTCAACGATGTCGGGATACTGACTGCATATGATCAATTTCAAGTGAAGCTTAGAGATATTGTAACGAATTTATGTCTAATATACGGGTATTAGACATGTGTCTACTCCATGGTGTGCAATTTGCCGGACTATGTACCACCCAGATTAATTTCTCTGGTATGCATAGGCTTATGCATTCCGGTAAGTTATTTTTACTCCACTGGCTAGGTGCTCCTCTCGTTCTAGAAGAAACTATGAAATATAATATCGTATTTCTATTATAGTGTCGGTGAATCAGTTATAAACTAGTCAGCCGGGTTTGTTTTTCACCAGCACCTGTAATATCTTTCAGTATTGCTCCCAAACATGTCGGTTACCATATACCATCAAGTTCGTGTGCTCGTTTGTATATTCATATAAAAAATTAAAGTTTTGATTTCAATGAGACTTAAAATATCTTCTATTTCAGTCTTTTAATAAATATCGGGCACATCCAGATCAGCTGTTCCGTAATTCAAACGCAATTTACCAGATTGAAGTAGATACGAAGTTCTCGTAGCAATCATTTTAATCTGGCGCGCGTCACACAGACAGACTGACAGATCTGACGGTTATTGTACGAATCTGGAACTGGCGTAATCGAAATTCGACAAATAAACGCAAAAGATTCGTACTGGGGTGTAGTTCGGTTACGATCGACATTTTATTTAACCACCAACGTCCCGTTGTGGCTTCTCTTGGCGTGAACCATGATCTATCTCAATTTCACCAGCCCCAAATCGCTGACCAATAACATGATTTATTTTTTATCGTTTATATATTATAGTTGAATTTAATTATGTAGCTCAGGCCGAAGACATCGCCGATGCGTTGCTAGTCAAAAAAGAAGAAAGAAACTAAAGTACTGGTTAAATCAATGTAGCAACAAAATATAAATACCTATTTCTAATTTTGAATATGAACCGAATCAAGTGAATCAAATTATAACTGAGAACGATATCTTAATCGTAGCAAACGAAATTACCAGAACACGATTCACCTCATTTTTGAACCAATTCCCTAATTTTCCCCGGCTCACTTGCCTTTGCAGTACTCACTTCATCACGGCACATTAGAGACAGGCTCCATATCGCAATTTCCTGACAAAGCTGGGTGCGGGCACAGAAAAAGCGTCACAACGAGCGCTCCAACAAACGAATGGACCACAACTGGGACGCGCACAAAGAGTCAATGAAGCGCCTACAATGCCACGTTTGACAGAGATTCACAAATGCAGCGCCATTGATAGATTTGTTTGTAACTCGCAGTTCGAAAGCGATTGCTGAAAGTGATACAGAGATTTGTTCAGACTTGTATTCGGATTCAGATTTAGAACAAAACGTGCTTTGGATTTGTGTGTAGGAAATTTTATTTGTTTGACACACTTGTTTGCGACATGAATTAAGGGATAGGTATAAAGGTTTATCCGGTATAAAGCATCGGTATTGACGAGTTCGAATATTGTTCTTACCAAAGCGATTTCAGATGGGGAGTTTTGTTTTTATATCGTCCAATTTTATTTATTTAAATGGAAATTCTTTTATGGGAAATTCGCGCATGTATGAACTGTGTATCTGTAATTTTTTCCGCTATTCACCAAATTGGTCGTTTGGAAGGATTAGTGAGTTCAAGCGAGGGATTGGAAACATAATTAACAGAAAATGTTTCACGTTCTGATATTTCAATCAACAGACTTTAGTATCGTTTTGTAAACAATATTTTGTGGTAACAGGTTCGATAGAGAATAAAAATCTTTATAAAGTGCTTAAATATTTCATACGGTGCTTTTTAAATAATTCACAAACGGTATTCAATTATATTTTCAATTATATATTCTTATATTTGTAATTCAACTTAGATAACCGTGCAAACTTCACCGAAGATATTCGTACAACCGTAATCTTGAATTTTTTCAATGTACAGTATATGAAAAATTAATAATTCTACATCATAAATTTCCCTTTTCTCCTTTACTAGTCAACAACCTAAACATGATTTAAAAAATAAAGATAGCAATCACCATTAATAAGACTAGAAAACACTGTCCAAGCTTAAATAAATTATAACATCTTTTAATAAATATGCCGCTTATTTAATGGACTCCCATGGAAATACCCCAAACAATGGCTTGTTAGCACCTATGTGTGTGTATATACATACGAGTGAAATCTTGATGACTGTAATATATAATTCACATCTACGATTAGTAGCTCAATGCTAGGTTTGGGTCTCCTTGTACACTTCAAAAGATATAAATAGAATAGACCCTGCCACAACATCGAGTACGAATGACAGAGCCAATCTAAATGTATAAAGTTTAATTTTATAATCGATCTTTTTGCTAATTTAACTTTACATTTTCATGTGTAGTTTATTTAAGATCTCATTCTAATTATTCGACTTCAAGGTGAACACAAAATTTGATCAATGTTTGTCGTGCTTATTTATACGATGGAATAATGACTAAAACATTTATAATAAATGGCATTTTAACAGTGTTTATATATAATATCCTCTTAATTAAGAACTTCTGTCAGAAATGAGAAGTTTCATGGATTTTGTTACTGTAGTAACCTTTCTAGTAATGAAAATTGATGTGTGTATTTTCAGCCATGATTGTAGCCGGATTTAACAAGGTTAAATATTAAACCTTACATTTCTATTGCTACACTTCAAACACTGAGTCCGAGTACAATTACGTGGACTTTATTACGAGTTACATAAAGATAATAAGAGATTTTCTTATATTTACACGACGATCATTATCGTAGCCATTGATATACAATATCTGATAGTTCTGTCCTTCATGACTTCCCAACAGTTTGGCCGAGAGCTGTAGATATTTAAATGGACACGACCCGCATCTGCTCGCACAATTTATACACATTTAGCTCAGTTGATTTTCTACGTGAATTCACATTTCAATTTATTTAACATGTGTTTGAGAATGGAAACTCTGTTTGAAATTAAATTTAATTTGAGGAAAAACTTTTTCAACATAGTTTATTACCAGGTGTTCTGGAACACGTTGAAATTTGTTTGAATAAATAATATTCAACTTGGGATTGTTCAAGAGCAGAATGAATAGGATTTTATCAAGATAGTGAGCCCACTGTCTTACACTTCAACGTCGATTAGAATTTAAACCTAAGTGGAATTGTTGTTAAGAACTAACGTATTTTACCAACATATAAATTTCTCGATGTTGCTCGCGGATCTGCCCGCGTGTGTGGAAAGAACAGCAACAAAAAGATTGTCAATTTCTTTTTATAAATAGTTGCCAGGCAACGCTTTGGTGTAAAATACTTCCTTTAATTTGGCGGCAGTATACATCGTAATGGATCTTCCTTGAAAATGAGATGTTCTTTTGAGGTTACAAGTAACCCATAGTAATTGTCATCCTCCCAACTACCTCCAAACCAAAAATCATACCATAGTGACACTCTGTTACGCCGTAAAAGAAGGACAAGCAAACAAACGAACACAGTTTTTCATTTATAATATTAGTGTAATATAAGTGTATAATATAAATTAAGTGTGTGTAGGGAACGACAGACGTTTTCGCACATTTACTACACACGTAATAAGAAACGTTATTGTGTACTCTGGTCTGTACCACCTCTATCCTAACAATTTATTGAAATTAGAAAAAAAGTCACCATCATCTTTCACGCTATTCCATTATTTTAGTTAGCGTGAACGTATGGGAATCAAATGGCCCAACAACAACGGTCCTTACAACTTTAAAATTGAAGCTGGAAATATTGGTGTATCATCAGTCCAATTCGGTAGGAACAAGTCCGGAGCGCACGCCGCGAGCGCGCATAACTCTGAAATCCTTAATGTTCGCCATTACACCAACACACTGCTCCGAACGACGTCCCGTCCGGCCGTAGTAATGTATGAGTTGCGTTATTTTACTGGTTAGTTATTCTATTACGTGTTAAATTTACAGTCGGTTCATTAAAAGTTGGATGCGGGCCAACAAAACGAAGATATTGGCCGTTTGCTGAGCTGCACACGTATAGCTAGACCGCCTTTTAAGTTTAATCTGTACTGGATTCTGTATTGGATGCTTTAGAAGGTATAGAATGTATCTATAACAATAGATTGTTCGCCCGTTTCATTTTAGTCGTTGTGTTAAGTGTGAAATCAAATGTCACTATTGGTATGATCCAACTTTTAGCTTAGTTTCCGTATTTTTGTTTGTTTTCTCGTTTTTTATGAGATAAGATTAGCAAACGACCTTGCCATGTCCCCTGACGCCCATGGGTAGCTGTGACGAACTAAGAATGGAAATATCAGTCTTGAACGTTTGTGTATATTAAAAAGTTTAATGATCATGGAGTTCTTATTCTTGTTTATTACCTAACTTGAGCTCCGTAAAATCACAGTTCCTCTTTAGAACAATCTTTCTTGATAGAGCCCGGGGCATTTCGATTTTTCATACAGTACAAAGCCTCATTTGATATTCAGATTCACAAACTTTTTTATTCAGCTATAATTTTTAATCAATACTTTTGTTTTCTTTATTACAGACTGTTTAAGTTAACGGCGGAATAAAATTAATTCGTTGTTCTTTTGATATTTTTTTCCATGCCACGTTCACTTTTATTTCTTTATAATATCATGTTCGGGTATTGACAGTAATGAACATCAGTGTAAATCTGATGTGTTTGGATTTCGACATATGACCAGCTTGTCCAGCGTTGGGTTGGCGGTGTCGCGGAGCTTCACAGTTTCCGCCTCTCACACCAGTTAACGGAGACATGCCAGAAGTGCTCGATCAGCCGCCACCAGTATTCTTACTAACGTCCAGTACTAACGCCATGTCGCTCGACCACTTAAGGAACCTCCATTACTTAACGCTTACGTATTGCCCTAACTTGTTATCTTTGTGATTAGTGTTGAACTGTCGCCTGCGCGTTCGTATTCTTCTTAATACTCTTCACTTTTTTCCGTGGATTTTCTAGTGTTATCTGTCTGACTGTTCTTTTATCTGAGTTAAATTTCTTTTAGGTTTGTATAACAAATGATTCACTTTATTTCGCATTTAACTTCATTAATGACTCATTGTAATAGTCTCTCCATAAACGTAAGGACCTTGACTAGAAGTAACCTATTGGGATGATCTGTGACTTATGATTTAACGTTAAGGTTCTAGTGACTAGGGAACATACAATTTGTCACCTCACTAATTACGAAGTAAATAACAATAATATATTTTAATTAGCGTTAACGATAATTACTTGAACGTCATCTTCGGGTTAGTGCCTAGTAGATTTGGCTTACGTTTGCTCGAATCAAGATTCAGTTTTGTGAGTTTTGACTCGATTAATTAAAAGTTGGCAGCGGCTTAATACCGTGCTTTACTGCGAATAATTGTGTACAGAACAATTTGTTTAGCGATGCAAGTGTTAAATTTCTAAGTGAGCACGTTTGTTCCATTTGTTCCCGCTCGGAAGAAACTTAATGTAGCCGAATGCATTAACGTATTTACTTTTAACTGCAATGAAGTTCTCGAAGTTGTTACTTGATTCAAAACTTCGCAGCCAGTTATAAGTGAAAAGTGGAAGTTTTGAACATAAATATAAATAAGCTTTCCATTAAAAGTTACAACTTTGCAATGGGTTTATTTCTGCGTTGAGCCTGATTCACCTTATTCGACTGCTGGAATTTAAACTGAGCGTTTATTGTAACACCGGCGACTGTTCGCGGCTTCGCTCGTGTGGGTTTGGGAATTGTGGAAATTTCGTCATGTCAATAAGACAACATTAATGCAAGAAAAAATATTATATCTTTATTCTCAATCCCGTGAAGATAGGAATATATATTCTAAAAAATATATATTAACGTATAAATCTAATTTTCTATTTATATTTTAATAACCCAGCTTAAATGTCTGTCTACTTTACAAAGAAAAACTATCTCCTTCCATATATAAGGTGGTTGAAGCAATTAATATTATCATTGTTCGGTTACTTCAATTGAAATCCAAATCAAAGATAATATCTCAGCACCCTTTACAACTTTTAACATAATAATGTAAATATTATGTTAAGCTTGTAAACAAAATAAATAGAGAGTTAAAACATTGTTCTCACTGCGGTAGAAGATTCGAGCTAGGCATGTATTTTAAACCGAAAGTTATCCGGAGTCGACACACAACATGTAGCTCTCGCAAGCACCAAACTGTCTCTGACTGCAAGTGGGGATCATAAATTTCACCCGTACACCCTCACAAAAGGTATTCCACAAACAGTGACCCCATTCACCGAACCCATTCTAAACGAGTACACGCAAGTTCTGTCTGAAACAAAATAGAACTTCAGTTCTAACTCATCATCACCGGATGTCGAGACTTGTATGACAGGCGACGCGGGTCCGACCTGGAACACTGCTACCGCAATCACAACTTTAGTGCCAAGCTGTTGAGTTGGTATTCGTTTGCAAAATGCCCGTGTTGATTCGTAATTTGCATGCACATCGGAAACGTCAGCATTGAGTCGGGACCGGATCTCGTTGGCGCCTCCTGACATTTAGTGTTCGGGATGTTTTACCTTTGAAATGTTACTCTGCATTTTCATATAGTTACTTTTGGCATTGTAACGAACATTTCAATAAACATCCAACGTTACTTGCTCGATTGAGTAATAAATGACATGTTAGTATTTGTATAATAATTTTTAAGGTTGTATTCTTATAACAGTTTTTGGTATTCGATTGAGTAATTGAAATTTTGACAATTTTGAATATCATTAATATTCTCGTATTGTTAGACATCAAACAATAACATGTACAGAATGAAGCCTAGAAAGTAATTTAATGATTCATAAACGTAAATATTTTTCAAAGAGAATTCTTATTTTACCTCATTGGAAACATTCAAGTGCAAGAAATTTATCAGCCTATTTATTAACCGTTTTGGAAATTAAATTTACAGTATCTTAGTTTAATGTTAAATGAGTTTATTCGAGGTTGATATCCAGAAGCTATTTTTAATAAATTATTCGACATTGAAAATTCATTGACCTCGTTCTTTGAGGCGACTATTTTAGTATACTAAATTAAAATATATTTAGAAATAACGGGCATACCTCTATATCTATTTTCATTATGGTAAACCAAGTATGGGGCATACAAATAACATAATATAATATTTTTGGTATGTGTGTGTGTCTGTGTATTTCTAAAAACAGGATGTAAGTCATAAATATTAATGAAGACTTCGTTAGAATGTTAAGTTGTGAATAGTTTAAAATGACTTCTGCTACACCAGCGAATATTGTAAGACAAATATTTTAAGGAACTTTCTTCGGGGTATAATAAATGATACCGCAAGAAAATAAAATATTACCGCTATGTTTCGTTACGTGTTTTCGAACATGTGATTTAAGTTCCAAATATAACTTCAGCATCGCAGGTACTTACTCCCCCAACTCCCTTTTTAAGATTCCCACCCCGTACCACTGTGGGAATAGCGTAATGAGGATAAATTAATGCAAATGCAATTCTATTTCACAAACATGTGAAACCATGTCATCGCAATACGAAATAGGATAAACTTGTTGGCAGTTGGTAACTTAACTCATATACAGATTCCGCTTTGACGAAGTTTGCTTTTGATGTGTATAAAGTTGGTTGTACGCAAAGATCATGATGCGAGAAGTTACTGGAGGAATCAGCTGGCCGGTACAGATGCTCTTAGCTTGGCTACATCAAAGTCTGGAAGTCGCTTTGTGCTTGTTCTGAATGGTAACCAGACGCTCGTTTGACTTGTAACTAATACTAATTGAAAAGTAAGCATTGATAGTAAGTAATACGGCAAAGCAATGCGAAGAACGCTTCTTTTAGTGCGATCGTCATATCAAGCGATTAATTTACCAATTCCTACAATACTATAAGCACGCATATGGTTCTTTTCAGCCCTGTGATATGTTCACATGATGCAGTTTCTAGTTTAGTTCAGTTTCTTAACAAAGACAAAAACAAAGATGGCGGTAAAAAAATGTTCTTTTCTTTTCTGTTTGGCCATGAACCATGAAACATCGCGACAGCGAAGCTAAGCTGCGACAGCTAAGTGTCGATCTTGACAGAGGCATTATGGTTGATTTCACTCAAGTCTTGTTTATGAAATGAATTTAATGACCGCATGCATTCATAAGCTCAGTGCGAACTTATAGTATTGCTTTTGAATACGTTAGGCCTGTGTCATTAAATCTACATTACCACTGATTCAAATGCGACACTAATTATACAATTTCTTACTTCGGTGAAGGATAGCGTTACGAACAAATCTGAGCGTAATTGATCCACATTTTGAAAGAACACCTGAGCCCCGCGATGGGAAAGTTATACATTACGATGAAAGTTTCTACTATAATTCATAGTAATAAAATGGAAATTATTTTATAACGGCCGTCAATTTTTGAAACGTAAATTTATTTAACTGGAAACGCAGTGCCATCTATTAGAGACTTTGGACAGTTCGATCCGGCTTACATGAATATTGAATAAAATGATACATTGTACTTACTATATATTTATTACTAGCTATTGTCCGCGGCTTCGCACGCGTGTGTGAAAAGAACAGCAGAGTTCCCATCACTGGTTGCTAGGCAATGCTTCGTTGTTAGGTAGTTACTTGAATTTGATAAATTATATATCTAAATGGATCTTTCCACATAAATGAGATATTATTTTGCGGTGAAAAGTTGCCTACAGTACTGGTCGTTCTCCCAACTATCTCCAAACCCCAAAAATCATACCATAGAGACGCTCCGTGGTGCCATGAAAGAAGGACAAACAAAGAAACACTTGATTGATATATGGGTCACCTACGAATTAACAAAATCTAAATAACGTCCTTGGTTAGTTGTTATCACTTTGCCAAATATTATAAATAGCTTCATCTGTGTGGATCTTGAGAACGGCCCATAGTGACTCACTATAGTCCACGAAATCCCGAGATAGTCCACGCCACCATTGACTAATGATAATAATATCTACCACAATAAACTCGGAACATCATTTCGCAGACGTTAAACCGAATACTTATAAATGAGTATACAATGATTCATTGTGATAAGAATTTAAAGTAATTTCGAGAAACAACACACTCATACTTAAATCATAATATAGGAATGTAGGGGAGAGTATGTATGTATTCGGTAGATATCAAGGTGGATTTCGACTCATTATGTTACCTAGGAGTTATAACTTTGTTATAACTTTCCCAGAAATTGTGTATATTATTGAAAACTGTCATTAGATATTGTAAGGGGAAATAACCTATTGATATTAAAAGTACTTCGTAACAGAGGAGCTCAATAAACTTTGCTATTACTCACTCTCAAGTATCGACCACGCCCGCAGTTGTGTACTCTGTACATCATTTATTGGTATATAAACTCGACGACAATAATCAAGAAATCGATTGATCAGATCTAAAATTCAAAGTAATTTCTCTAATGCTAAATGTATTGAAAAGTGTCTGTGGTGCAATCTGTCAGTCTAATAAATAGACACTAAAAAAAAAACTCTAACACACTCATGTCCCCGAGGTAGGATACCATGTATCGCGGATGACATGGACAACACAAATAACACGTCACTAACACCCATGACTCGAGAACAAATATTT
>DWPA01007159.1:0-10508 GCA_018251375.1 Calpodes ethlius | reverse complement strand
TTTCGTCCGACGTTGTAAAGATTTCTAGAATGTTCGTGATGTTTTATTTGTTAGTTAGGAAACAGGAAATTTTAATGATTTTTTTTATTTATTACTGGAATTTACCTCCGGCTCCGGAAAAGGTTGTAAATTTCTTTCTATCAATGATTACCAGGCAACGCTTTATTGTTAAACACTTCCTTTAATTTGTCTAAAATATACATAGTAATGGATCTATTCACAGAAATAAGATGTTCTTTTGTGGTAACCGTATCCTTTACTAAAAATCATACCATAACACATAACCCCGTTGTGTCATGAAAGAATGACTAACAAACACACTTTTGCATTTATAATATAAGAATAGATTTTTGACTTTCCAACGCCATTTCACAATTTCTTATCACGGGGAAAAGTTAACATCAATGTTGTGCAGTGTGAATATTTCACTTATAGAAGTGCACATTCAATTATTTTTTTGTATTTAGCTCTAGGAAAACTGATCTAAAAGTTTCAATTCAATTATAATCCTAATGGTATATTGTTACAGATAAAAATAATTGTAGAAGCCTCTGAATTAGTTGACACTAGAGTTACTTCCTTGATTGTAAATATAAGTAACGAAATACTCTTTGGAAGTTTTTTAACTCATCTTACCAAGACATTATAGGCTTTACAAATTAGTTAAAACATGTTTGGATTAAGACGGCTTAACGGCTGACGGTTTAACTCGGCTTTAAAACAGGGGAGTTAACAATCGAGTATTGGACTGGAGATAAGTAAAGTCTTATCTCCCAAAGGACTGAAGTGGACTATTCTGTCCATCGTCTCTTGTCCATCGAACGAGATCGACAGGATTAAGGAGCAGCGACCACGGGTGGATGACCGCTATTGGTGACTTCGTGTTTGATTTTCGTGGTGAAATATAAGCCAACGTTGGCTCATTTGCTATCTAACAGTTTTCAACCCACATCGAAGTCAGTGACGTATTAAGAGACTTAATATTGGGTGACTTGATCACAGCCTATTTTACTTTATTTGTATCTGTGGAATGTGTTTCCACTCTTCTGTGCTATGTTCTCTATCTGCTGTCTCTTTCTTACGTTCCGTTCGATTCGTGTGTTAATAATTAATTGTAAAGGAAAAATGAATAGGCATTTATTAGGGAAGTGTATTTTTAATTAATATTATCCATAATTTCTACACGTAGATTAGTCTTTAACCTTTCCACTAATCGCACTGACACATTGAAGTATCCGCTAAGCTTTCTCAATTACAGTTAAGATCAGCGGTTGAAGCTCAGCGAAGTGAAATAAAGTAATTTACCTAATCCCTCGTCCGGCTCAAGAAGTCCCCGGTACGTTATCAGTAGCTCTGCATTCATTTAGATGTTCCGGTTTGACCCCGTCGGATTTTTACGTAGCTCCGGCTAACCTGTCCGCACGTCACTATCTCGTCTGTCAAGGATAAGGAATAGAGTATACTGCATAAGCGAAGCGGGAATATCTTTAATTGTCTCTGTATTGACGATAGAGACAAATTGTCATATAACGGGTTACAATATATCCGTTTTTTGCATCGAAAGGTATTATTTTATTTCACGTTATTAAATAAATGAGAATATTTCTAAGTATAGTTCAATAGTGAAGATGTATTAAAATACATAAGAAACATCAAAGTTATTTCTAACTCTCCGACACTGTGAAATACTTAAAATATTATACGATCGATTTTAAAAGGAGGGTAGCGAAATTTATATCAAATTTGTAGCAACGGTGCTCCAGGTTTACCTGAATCACGCTATCAAATTTTTCTACATATCCAAGTTTCGAATGAAAGTCACTCGGAGACACTACTACGAGCAACACCTCCCTTGTCAGGATATTTCCCGTTGCTAAAACTGGTGACCCCGAAGTGATCATCACTACAGTATCGCCACTTCGCATTTTCCTTTGTGAAAGATTTCAATATAGCCTCATAATTATCAGTTATTTGGACAGCAACATACATCAAAAACGCAATTTAGTACAGAATTCATTGTATTACCGGAACAACTAGCAACAGTAAACATTGTAAAGCGTGTTCGATATCGGATTATACTAGATGCTAAGCGGAAATTTATTACCATCGATGTTTTCTACGGAAAAAATCTCCTCCAATTGTTACCAATACAATGCATCCTTGTTAGAGGCTTCCGACAGCTTAAAGAGGCTTTTAGTATTCTATTTTAATGTCCGATATAAACGCTCTTGTTAAAGGCATTTAAATTGTAGCGTTTCTTTTAAATTTAAGTGTTCATTGATCATTTATTTGAAAATTCTTCATGTGTATAGAGCATCCAGACTATTAAAATATGTTTTTTTAATAATTAATTGTGAAATCATAATTAAACGTTGCAATTAAAATACGGAATTCGAGACGCTCACATGGTAACAAATAGTAAGCATTCTGCTGTCTTCAGTATTTTTCCCAAATTATAAGGTCAAAAATTTCCCTTTCAGGTATATATAATTTTATATTACAAAGGCGAGACGGAGTGTTATTCTAGGTCTTCGTATATGTAAATATATATATTTATATATAAAAAAATTAATTTTATTTCTATTTTTTTCATTTCCACGCGCACACTTATGAACATCATAACGAAATCAGATAGCACAGAAAATCCCATCAGTATCAGAGAATTTTGAACTCGGTCAACCAGATTAAGAATCAAATATAATAAATACATCTCAATCACATTTATTAATAAGAATTAAATGACGCAATATCGCACTGGCTATTGCAACACTTACGAAAAAACGTTGTTCACTTTTCTTGTAACCGCACCCGATAACAATCTGATGTGAATTTCAATGATACTGCGTGCGACAGTGACGCGACAAAATGTCGCACAACAAACGTTAACCGCACTATATTTATGAAAGTATATAATTTCATTCACGTGCGACATAATGTTTCCCAAATGGGCGATGCCACTGCGACAGACGCATTGACGACATCATCATTTCATGTTTCTGTGATTGGAGTAATGCAGCAGCAAATTTTCCCAGCAACACAATTCACACGTGCGATTTTTGTCGTATTATAGTCGCATCACAGTCGCAAGTGTGAACAGACACACAATCTTACCAGTGTCTACGCAATGTTTGTTTATCGCATAATTGAATACGGTGCGTACATTCATTCAGTCGCGTTGCGTGAACCGATCCAATCCGATCTAGTGCGATTGGTCGATGAAATACCGAGATATTTAATTTGGTTAGATAATTATTCAACAGCTCTAGATTGATAAGATCTTCGAGATTAGCATTTCGAATTGTTTTGTTTTGGCTATGATATATAAGTAACATTTATATTGAACAAGATATTCCCCGCGGTTTCGCACGTGGCTGAGAAAAGAACAGCAATAAAAAGGTTGCCAATTCCTCTCTATCACTAGTGGGTAGACAAGGCTTTTTTGTTAAACACTTCCTTTAATTTGGCTGAAATATATATTGTAATGGATCTTTCCACAAAAATGAGATATTTATCCACAGTAAAAAATTACCTCTAGTATTCGTCGTCCTCCCAACTATCTCCAAATCAAAAATCATACAATAACGACGCTCCGTTGCACCGTGAAAGAAGGACAAATCTTCATATTGACTGACGAGACGTCATGGTTACTAAACATCCCAGTATTAAAAATACCTAATGATCCTGCTACATCATAACCAAACGCGTTAATTAACGCCTAAAGTAACATTGGATTTATCAGAGTTATTAACAGAAAATATTTTTTATAGTAGTCAGGCATTTAACTTCGCAATGAAGGGACATTAGGGCACATTCGCTAACAGCAGATAAAGTTAACGTACATATATATGATAGCAGTATAGGCCAATGAGGATCTTAGCATCAAGCAACTTGTCTGTTATTTGTGAACTTTAACCTAGTTAAAAATGAATTGTTAGCAATATTAGAGGGTAGTAGTAGGAAAAATGGGGGTAATTCCTATATAAGTTTGATTGTGATGTCTAAATGTCACAGTTGTCTGATATCTTTGGGTTGCGTAAGCTATGCTTGTCGCTTTATTGATCTGAATATTGTGAAGTAATTTTGGTTGCTTATGTGTTGTAGATTATTTCTAACGTTCTTTTAGTTTGTTTAAATTGTAATTAAAATCGGGTTGTGTGTAAATAAAATTGATATTTTAATTGAAATGTCACTTCGGACCCAAAAGTAGTATATTTAAAAAAAAATCCAGTTTGAACCTAAATATATACAGATATATGCACACCGATAGAACTATCTGGCTCCGATCTTGCATACCATAAAAACTTATTATTCCCCTATACATACAGTTCATTGTAACATAGCTTGTTTTCAAAGCAAGGCATGTTACTTGTTTGTTTACAGGGAGTTTGAAGCACAAACATCGCTTAACAAGCGCTCGACAGCGCTGCAGCGACGGCTTGTAAATATTTGTTGTGTGATGCTCAGTTAGCGGCCAGTAGCAGTTATAGCTTCAAGGATTAACAATGTACTTTAAGCTTTAGTTTTTATTGAAATTGAAATACGAGGCATGTGTAATATAGCACTATAACGTTGGTAACAACTGTATAATTAATATAATAATAAGGGTTCACATTCATAACGCATCACTAGGATTCATTGATTCACCGGTTACATGAACAAGATAAAGAGACAAAAAACACAAACACCAAAACCAAGAATAGAAATTTAAACTCGTTACTTAAATGTCTGCCTCAATACATCCAATCCAGGACCCTTAAGATGGCGGTTCGATATGGTAGCCCTTGCTCCAAACGGCTCGTCAAAGCAGAAATAAATATATACTTATCTTAACAGTCTTACTGTTTGGAAACCGCGCATCCGTCTTTTCTTTGTCCCCAGACTACCCCTTCATCACTCTCACTTTTATGTCACATCGTAAATGCCACAGATTAAATAAAACGATATTGAAATCAACATCAGTTAATAATCTCTAAACATTCATTAAACAATTAATTACGATATACACAAACTACTCAAGCCTAACACAAAATATAATTGTCATAATTTATAATAACGTACAATTATAGTTTCATTGCAATCGATTGCAATCATGGAGGAACTTTAATCCGATTCTTTCACCGCTGACATAAAAATTATGGACAGAGCTTCTTTGTCAGCTCACTCACACAGCCTTATGGCATATGGTTCCTTAATAAGGTAAGTATTCTTCTTCATGGCAGCACTGTACTAGCCATGTATCGCCAGTAAAATGCAATATCATGGGTACTAAAGAAGTGTGTCAAATATCAACTTCATAGGATAAGAGGAAGTAGTTGTAATTCAGCTTGCAAACATTGACCCAAACATAGTAACAAACATTAAAAGTTTAATAAAATCTGACTCGTTTATTGATCAAAAACCTCAATTACAGACAGCAGTAGTTAAACCTAGGCATAGACGAATATTCAGAGAACAGTTAATAATCCAACCAAGGGCATAAAAACTTATCGCTACGTCACCAAAATCTGTTCATTTTTTCACAACAAGTTTCAACATCATAGGATAAAATGTAGGATAGAGAATTTGACCCAAAAGAAACATACTAACAAATATTACAACCTAAATAAAATCTGTTAAAAACTCAACAATACTTTAGTACTCATATCGCATACATAAATAAGTCTTCCTAGTAAACCTGTAGTAAATTAATCATAAAAACAATAATCACGACATTAAAGAACGTTCTCGAGATGTTTATCGTTTTATTTCAAACGCAATTACTATAACGTAGTAAATAGGTATATCAAAACAATTCTTTCATTGATAAACCCACTTGAAAATATCACAACCACGTATTGACTGTTCACACGTACTACACTGATTCATTGTGCCTTTTACGTCGCCCTTTAAAACAGTTACGTAATAACTTGTTATAATAGATCTCTTTTCGTAAAATTTCAACGCTTCTTTGTGCCTTAACATGAGACGTAGAATTACTATTTATAGAATCTCGACAGTTAAATAAGCATAACATCATAACATTGAATTTAATGTGAACAGTTTTACACATTTCATACATTTTTACGGCAATGAGATATCAATTAACAGATAGAAATTAGTTTTTTACTTCATACACCCCAAGTTACATTACCATATTATTAAATGGAGTGACACCCGAAACTAATAGTAAGATAATTACAGCTTGCAATGATGATGAAACTACAACAAAACTCATTCAGTTGTTCGAAGAAAATTTTGTTCGTCAAGACTACGTCACTGTCGAACTGAATATTATCTCCATCAAACGCTGTTCTTCTATAGTTTTATAATGGCTTAGACATCAAACCGTAATTGAGGAGGGCATTAATCATGCGATGACAGCTGGAACACTCGAACCGAGTCTAAACTGGACCCAGACAGAACGGCACCGATTACTACCTACGACGAGTCGACGACACGATTGCACTGAACCCGCGACTTCACGTCCAGATTATACGTAGTTTCACATATCTTTTATATCTCGGTCTCATCTGAACTGCACCAAAAAGGTTTGTGTTCTAAGTACGTTATTTATTCACTGCTTTTTAGTAAGCATACATAGAAGACTACTGCCGCCCAAAGCAAGAAAGAAAGAAGGAAGAAAGAAAATATATATCCCCCTTGCTTACTATCCATCCATAGGCTATCCAGACATGGACTTACATAGGTGATAGTATATCAAGTGAATATTAATGAAATACAATGAGGATAACTAATAAATTTATAGTAATCATTAAAGAAACGGATCGCATTCAGTGATTCCTGTGGTTGGCCTCAGCTCGGGTATTCTTTGCAAAGCAGAGAAGAAGAAGATAAACAAGGTGGCTCTTAATCCCCTAGCTGGAGCACTACAAGTGTAACTAGCAAAATAAGGACCAAAAAGATAGTAGCAGGTCATACAGGATTTACTGAAAGAAAATAACATGAGTGATAATGCTTTATATATAAAAGAAGTGTAGGTCTTCCCTCAAGGGTAATGACTACATGAAGAAGACAGCGGGCAACCGCTGGATTCGAAAAGCTCAGGACCGGTCTGAGTTGCGCAAATTAGTGAAGACCTATATCCAGCAGTAGACCTTCAAACTCTGTTGGATGGATGGATGAAATAATGCTTTTTAGTCACTTAAAATAACTTGTAAAGATACAGATGTAAATGCAGTTCTTTTAAGTTGTTTTGTGTTATAAATACTGTTCGGAGCGGCCATTACTCTCAGGATCGAACAATACAGATAATCAGTTCGGAGCCAATTAGTCAAATCCATTGAAATCTAGATGACGACAGCTTGCACGTGGGACTTGTGCAACGAACCGGACATGAATCACAACGACTTATATTGTAGTGTGGTTCGAGACTTGATTCAACTGGCGATTTTGTTTATAAAAAATGGGATTCAACTACAGTATATCTATTGTGAAAACCATATTCACGATGAACTTTGTTTAGGTAGGTAAACTATTATAGTTGTATTTAACTCAAATGTTTCTATAAATATAAATAAAATTGAGGTGTTTGTTTGTAATATTGAAAGAACCACTTTTTACTACATGCATATGAATATACATACGGTAAATAACTAGATAATAAAATTTGTTCTGTCTAATCTCTGAAATGGCTGGACCGACCTTGATGGGACTTTTATTGGCAGGTAGCTGATGTAATAAAGTAAAACACTTTTTCTTAAATTCCACACGGAACAAGTCGCGGGCACAGCTCGTTAGAAATAATTGTATCTAAGTAGAAAAATATTATAAGATGTAATCTACACCACTGTTAGAGTGAACTGTATTTGTGGCCATCTTCGTGTCATAATAGATACTGCGACGAGGAGATTAAATATAAATTTATTGCACTATTTCACTATATTATATTTTAACACATATTTTTCTCTTATGACAGTGACGGACTTTTACTTATAATAATAAAAATAAAAAAAGTCCTTAATGTTGGTTGTCAATATACACTAGCTGTCCCAGTCTCCAAGCTACGATAGCTTGCTCATACTTCCTTGGCAACCGCTTGCCAAGTGGAAGGGAGAGAAAACTGTGAAAATAACGTGTTTCATGGACGGCGCTGAGCGGGAACCTAAGGTTGTTAATTATATCGCCACACATGTATGCGATATTTATAAGATCCAATATCTTTATTATTTAACACCTCTATAAGTCAAACCGCTGTTCGTGTTTATCTGTTTAACCTGATAGTTAGATGGTAGAGAATACATTAAGCATTAAGCTTGTCGTTTTTGGTCTAATATGTTTTACTAGATGTTGTGAAAAGAACAGCAATAAAAGGGTTGTTAATTCCATTACTTGTTATTCAACGCTTTATTGTTATACACTTATTTGAATTTGGCTAAAATATACATCGTATTGGGCCTTTCTACATAAATAAGATGTTTATTCGCGGTAAAAAGTAGCATTTACTATTCGTCAACTATCTCCAAACCAAAAATCATACTATCCCATCATAAATTTTAATCGCGGATTGCTGCAAAGTACTAGTTTATTATCACGGTTTTTGTTTTAGAAAAGGAATAAAACATCAATCCAGATAGTCAACCTTATCGAATGGTAATCACCACCAAGTACTGTCGGGAATCATCTGGATAATACGAAATTCAATGACCTTTGAACAGGGGAACTTGGTGACTTTACCACGTTTTTAAGCAGAGTACACCCTAAGGGAATGGGAGATTAAGGAGGTCAGTACACTTACTTTTTGTTCTGATACCTAGAGCAACGTGATTCGTGAATGCTCCTGTCTGCATCTTTACTTCTGCGTCGCTAATAATAGTAAGTCGCAATTCAAACGCGCGACACTGGCAATACGTCTGTAACGCGACAGAAACAAAGCAATCGTGGTATATGACATATATGCGACAGCACCGCGACCGTATCGCGACAAAAACTGTTAGCTTTAACTCAACAATCAACTGAGCCTGATACATACCAACGTAGTAAGAATACTAAAACTTCTTAGTATCACCAATGTACACCATCATTGTATTGAGATCGCTTAAAGTATCCGTGCATGGTAGTACCATATTTATAAATTACATTTTACTTATATTACAACATCTCTTTGCAAATTGCCTAATTGTTTAAAAGAGCTTCCGTCTTGAAGAAAATCTGTCTTGATTTTAACTCGTATATATTATATAGAAATAATAGATTATCTGGAAAGGTTCGTGCCGAATTTCGGTAGGTAGTGCGAGAGACCAGACTGAATAAATCCCAATTATTGAAAACAAATGACACGTGTACACTGCACATATTCTAAAAGAGATAGTTTCAGTCATATTTGAAAAAAAGTTTGGTTATAATTTAGTTTCGTCAATATTTGAATGAACTAGGTTTTAATCGTCCTAAAATATCGGCGCGAACTTTCCGGATAACCCAATATGTTGTAATAATGTACTCGTACATAGTACGTAGGTATGATTCAACACGGTCGGAGTCCAGCTGTATAGTAACATCGTACGGGCATTGCTAGCCAGTTGAGTGCAGTGACTCAGACGTTCACGGCGATGCATTAGTTTTGCTTATGATAACGTTTCTAAAATGACCTACTTAGATCAAACCAAATAAAATTACACCCGATACCGACTGGGGAATATTATTAACTTGTAAACATTGCTTGGCCAAGACTAGTCATTCTGTACAGGCGAGTTTCCTTGCTTCGTTTACTAATACATCGAAATATCGGTATGTTTCTTCCATTCTTGAATTAAATTATGTACTTAATGATTCATCAGTTCAAATTTTACAAGATTAAGGTGAAAGATTCTTTATTTAGGAAACAAGGATTACATTAATTGTAGTCCTTGTTTTCTACTTAACTTGCACTGTGTCAGAAGTCAGTGCCTTCCCAAATATAGTGCTTGTTACAATACTTAATGCAAAAATTAAAACTAAAGGTTACAAAAATTTAACAGGTTAAATACTTATTGAAACATATGTATGTGTGAATATGTGAGTATATAATTGTCTTAGTGAGCGTGGTTATGTTAGTGTGTGTGCAAGGGTGTGTTTGAATAAGTGTATTCATAAATTATCAAATACATTTTCATTATAAAGCAATTATGATTATTTTTATAAAACAACGCAAGCATTGTTTCATAATCATTATAATCTAGAACTTACGCTGTTGGACTTGGGTCTTCTCTCACGGTGTAAAGGGTACGTATTACAGTCTACCAAACTAGCCAAGTGAGTTGGCAGGCTTCAGGCACGTTTGAGAATAGCACGATGAACTCTGAAGTTTAAAGGTTTCCTCACTGTGTTTTCGTTTACCAAACATTTGATTTCTACGAAATTACCAATATTAATTTAATTATAAACGAGAAAGAGCGTTTTGTTTGTTCAAGTTGCAACGGAGTGTCATTACGGTATGATTTTTATATGGATTTAGTTACTTTGCAAAATTATCACATTCGTCTAAGAAGGTCATATTATAATGCTTCGATTCTAAAGAGATAATGCATGTGAGT
>DWPA01007158.1:0-10508 GCA_018251375.1 Calpodes ethlius | reverse complement strand
GGCGGCGCGGGCGGTGGGCGGCGTCGGGCGATGACGTCAGCTGGGGGGGGCAGCGCGACGTGCCATTGGCAGAGCTGCGCGCGCCGCTACCGAATATGGGACCGCGGCTCCATTGATAAAACTGCGGCGCGGGGTCGCGCGACGCCAGTCCCCTTCGCACAGGCCGCGCGAGAGGCCGTTTTCACGCTGGCGTTGTTCGTAATTCCACTCGGCCCGTGGGCCGAGGAGCAGGTGGTGCCGGACGGGATGGGCACCGACGCGGAGCCCCCGGCCGGCCCTCACCTCCTGTCGCTCGCGGACGTGGGAGCCCTCGGGTTCGACTGCGCGTTGAAGCCGGTGCAGGTGCCGACGTCCACCGGAGCGCCCGCCGACCTCAACACGCCCGTCACCACCTCGGACCTGCCCGCGTTCTTCCCGAGCCTGCTCGAGCCTCCGCCTATATCAGGTGCGACCCCGTCACGCACTGCTGCTCTTGCAGGCTGCTCACGCTCACACTACGCACGCCGACGGCACCCGTAGCCGCCTACTCGCCCCGCCGACGTCCGCCCGATAACGTCGTAAATAAACATTGCATTTTCCCAGACCTGGCGCGACCCTCCATCGTCCTCGCGGTTCATAGTGCAACATATTTCCGACCTTCATTCGTACCACACCAAAAGTGTAGCCATAACATTCGTAGCGCAACGTAGAACGAGCGGAAACATGAGGAGTTTCAGTGTTAGTAGTTGAAGTGAAATTGAAAGTTCAGCGTACCGTGTCGAGCGACGGATCGATACCACTGCTTGAATGGAGCTAAAGTTTCATTGTGAAAACGACCCCGCTGGATGTCGATAGCTTCGCATTGTTACGTCATTAGTGAACAAAGTGATATCTGTCCCAAAGTTATATCTTTACGTGGTTGTTAAAATCCTGGAACGGTAAATATATCGACCTCATCAAAAAACACTGAACGTTTTAAATTTCATCTAGGAATTGAAGTAGATCATTTAACTACGTACTAGAAGTAGATAATGTTATTAAAAGTTAAAAAAAAATATTGAATCAAAAATAATTGCTTATTTTTGCCTTTTGTTTTCTAATAGAAAAAAATATTAGACAACACATTTCGTAGTGTTATAATATATCATAGGTAGCTAGCTAAATTGTAAATTCGATGAACAATTATAGAAACACGTATTTATAAGATTTTTTTATTTTTTTATAATTATTTCAGTACCTACCTGTTTTAATTGTTACAGTTAATGTACTTGTCGAATCGCAGTTTTCGTAGGTTTATCGAATATCTACTTATTCGTTACAAACTTTACACATCATATCCATAGTAAGAACTTCACTTAGATATACCTGCACATATCAGATATCATTTAATAGTTCGCTTAGAATCACTCAATAAACATCGTCATTTCGTACTAAAATCGTATTTGATAAAAATATTTTATGTTTTTACATTTCTCTGGTCGGTCTGAAAGTCTTTTTACCTATTTGAGCTGGCTATGTGACATCCTGGACCTTATAGAAACGCACTAATTTTTAACTGATCTCAGCCCAGAGAAACTCTATGACTTCCATTGTAAAATCTTTGGCCAAATGCAAATAGTTTTAAATACTTGTTAAGTATCTGTAAACATTTTGTGTACCTAATAGGCAAAAGTCAGTAACTATTTACATTATAACATGGCATATTTAACGTATTAAAATTTAAACACATTGTATTAAACTTTAGTTAAAGTAGATAGATAAGTATGAAAGAAATTTAATTATGACCACAATGATTTGGAGAGAGCAAAAGTTTAGTACCCTTCTGTTTATTGTTGTCATGCGAGTAGGAACTAAAAACAATTAAATTAAGAAACGTATTGTTTTATATATTTGACATACTGGGCATCGGTTAAAGCGAGTTCAGATACGCAATGATGATAGTGACTATCGGCTTCCGGCGCTTATCGCCGCCGCTGCCTTCCGCCCGCGCACTACAGAACACGCAAAATATAATTATTTACGTATTTAACTTTTCAAATCTCTAACAGATCCTTGTGCGTGCAGGTGCACCACTAGCAGTAGCATTAGAATTGCTTCAGAGAAAATCATCTATTTTACGGTATCTCAAGTGACAGCCGATATTTGTTAGTAATGTTTAGATATACATACATAATTTACTCTTAGTTGTAAGAACGTCTTAATTTATGTCAAGGGAATGAACGTCTTAAAGCAGATTTTAGCTCTACATTTTTATTTCTCAACAAATACCTAAGATCCCATTCCTTTTTAAACTTCCTGTACTGTTTTAAGTATTACTCAATATATCCTACCCTACAGAATATTATAAATCCTAATCTTAATATTTCCTATGTTACAGAACATATGTATATGCTTTATGTGTAAGAACAAGTATATGTGGGTTGATTGATAACATTGTATTGAAAATAACTGTCAATTGTTACAGGTACATTAACAGGCGATGAGTTATCATTAGGGTGCTCGCCGCGGAGGCACAAACATGAAGCACATGAGGCGTCTCTATCACCAGGCGCTCGCGCTGAAGACGCCAGTAACGCGTCCAGCGCAAGCGCCTCCCTGTACGGCCCGCCGACCGGCAAGCGCCC
The DNA here is from genome assembly GCA_018251375.1 of Calpodes ethlius. NCBI lineage: Eukaryota > Metazoa > Arthropoda > Insecta > Lepidoptera > Hesperiidae > Calpodes > Calpodes ethlius. Next base: position 7,905 of record DWPA01007158.1, on the reverse strand, counting down.
ACCGTCGCCGCCGCTGCAGTGGCTGCTGCCACCCGGCCCCGGCCCCGGCGTCGATAAGTACTTCCAGGAGTATGAGGAGCGCGTCGACTTGCTCCCGCCAGAATGCCAACCCTCCTACTGTGCGCCGCCGCAGCCCTGCCAGCCGCAACATTGCGAGTACCGTCCGCTGCCCCAGCCCCAACCGCAACACTCGTGGGAGGTGCAAGAGTATGTGGCCGCCCCGCAGCCGGCTCCGGGACCGTCCGCCCCGCCGAAACGTGAACCCTATCCCAGTCCGGCCGGCGATCGACCCGTGCAGCTCGCGGAGTACAATCCGTCCACGAGCAAGGGTCACGAGATCCTCTCGCAGGTCTACCAGCAAAGCGCACAGCCGCTGCGACTAGTGGCCGTGAAGCCTCGCAAGTATCCCAACCGCCCCAGCAAGACCCCGGTCCACGAGCGACCTTACGCTTGCCCCGTGGATGGATGCGATCGCAGGTTTTCGAGGTCGGACGAACTGACGCGACACATTCGCATCCACACGGGGCAAAAGCCTTTTCAGTGTCGGATCTGCATGCGGTCGTTCAGCAGGTCGGATCACCTAACAACGCACGTGCGGACGCATACGGGCGAGAAACCATTCGCTTGCGACGTATGCGGTCGAAAATTTGCACGATCCGACGAAAAGAAGAGACACGCCAAGGTACATTTAAAGCAGAGGCTGAAGCGGGAGCGTGGCGGCGGCGGCCCGGCACACCACCATGAGGGTCACCCGCACGGGCCGCTCTAGCAGCCGACGCAGGCGATGCCGGTGCGCTCGCCACCACATTCCAGCAGCGCTAGCGCGACCTCCGCGTCCCCCGCGACGCCCTCGACGCCCGCGACCCCGCGATCCCCGCGATCCCCGCGACAGTGACAATCGCGCCAGTGGATAACTGAACTATTATACTTTCACGTTGAAGTTATTAAATAATTTCATCGCTTAGGTGTAAAAGAATTGTCTTTAACGAAGCTTTATTAACTCTACATTTTGTAAATTCACTGAAATTTATATATCTTTTTATACATATTTGTAATTATTAGGTACGGTAGGAGGTGATCAACTCGATGTATTTATTTTACTTAGATAGGGTAATCGAATGAACTAGACTGGGAACAAACATAGATACGAATTGGTGTGGCCTAATGTGTCCTCTGCGTACGCGTCGCGTCAGTGTTTTACTGTGACTAGTGAGTACTGCGGCGCTTCGGACAATGAAAACTTACGTGCCTACGTCTCCGGCATGTTCCACGTAGAATGAACACATATCCTTCTGTCTAAGGACAGTTACGTAGCTAACAAAATATACGATCGGATAATTATTTGTCATTCAGTTCTATTTAATGTTTTAATTGATGTGTGTGCACTAAATGATGTTCACGGAGATGTAAAGCATGATTATTACCCTTGTTGCGGGTAGTCTGGAGGTCAGATAACGTTTATCTTTAATAAAACTTTCTCTGACTTCGACGACCTTGTACGTACCTACCTAATTAAGTTACAAAATTACGTGCGTACGTACAAATTTAATGTTACGTTCATAATTGTTAAACTTGACATAACTAACGTGAAACTGTGCCATTCGTTAACTTTACCACGTGCCACGGCAGTTTTATTTAATGCTAAGGTTCACATGACTGCTGAATAAGTGATAATTATTATAAATATTATTATTTCGATATAATATTTCTAGTCGAAGGTTGATCGCGAGATGTCGACTACTATTTCTTGTTCTTATACATATTTCGACTGTAGAGCCAATAATTTAATTCCCCACGGCTGCTATCATGGTCTACTCTTGCTCAAAACAATTTATTGTACCAAAATTTGCTCAATCCTATTCCCATAAAAGCTAACACCCCACTTTAGTCCGCACTAACACTCACTCTTCATTTGACGTCTTTCTTTTCTCCCCCTGCATTCGTTATTTTACTTCACCATAGATTTCCAGTGACATGTATTTTAAAAATTGCATATTATAGACTACCTAATGTAGGAAATTTACTAGGATGTAGAATTTAAATTATGATCTCTTAATCAATATTAATTATTTGCAAGTATAGCCAGGGCCCCTTATTTATAATACTCATAAGTTTCTGTATAGGTGTACGTAATTATAAAATGTAAGGGTCATTGCAGACCGTTCTGTTTGATTTGTGCCGTGCTAATTTTGGGTGGAGGCTGCTGGCCTACAGCAGTGCGCGTTCCCATAGGGTACATCGAATTATTATAATAGATCACAATTTTATATTTTAAATAAGTACAAAATTTAGCACAAGTCTTCTAACCTTATGCTTTTCTTTAGAAAGTATATACGGAGAGTCATCGTAAGTTAAATATAATTATAACGTGCCGTACAGATTGAAATAGAATGCAGCAAATACAGATAAAAACTAACAGGGTGGGCCTTTCAATAAAGTGGATCGTTATGAATTTAGGATATCTGACAATAATAATAGTGACTCTAGCGGCTGTAACTCTTGCTGCAACAGAGATGATCAATAAAATCGCACTTTCAAATTGCCAATAACTATTTCTACAAAAAATTATCAATAATGCGTTTGTGACACTTGCTAACGCGTCGCTTACAAAGAAACAGCACCAAAAGCATCAAACGAGTCGGCGACTGCTACACGCCGACCGTAGTCGCCGTCGCAACGAATATAATGTGTGCACGCAAAAACGTAGCGTACACACCTTTATAATGTTTACACTATTAAAAGGGAGACGAAGTCTCCAATAGAAAGGCTAGCGTAGATAGGTTTTAATAAAGCGTATTCTTGTTAGTCAAACGAGTGAATTGAAACGGAGAAGACTAAATCTTAAATGTTACGTATGTTGAATCACGTTAACGTTATTGATATACTGTTTTTGTATTAGGTTACGAGAAACGACTTTCCTTGAAGCCCTGGTGCAACTTTACATTGTTAAATCCTGTTACGTTTCACTGTTAAGGTGCTGTCGACTAGTACCTTTCATGTTACTATGTAGCTTTTAGCGATTTTTAAAACCATAGTACGAACCTAACTAAGTATTTGACGGTATTCTAGTTATGTGCGAATACGAATTTTCTATGTGGTTATTGTTTAAGTGGTCTCATGTGTTTCACCTGAGTGAAAGATGTTGTTGATGTTCTAATTATTAGTTAGTTGTAAGTCTGCATAGTTATTGTTAAATCTCACTAATTTTTACTAAATTCTATTTAATATATTTGTAAATACACTCGACTAAATTTGGATTTAATGTGTATATAAGAGAAAGAAAATTTTTATTTAATATGAAATCACCTAAGGTGGAAAATACAAACTGTTGGAAACTTGAATTTTTATTTATTTTTCTTGTACCCTGTAAATGTTTAGGAGCTTTTACTATATACCAACAAAGTTATCAAAACACAATACATATCCTCCCACAATACGTACACACATACATAACTACTGCTTATGAACTGTTTCGGAATAAAGCAGGATAGTAAATCAATATACATACATATAGTAAACTTTAAAAGTTATAGATTAAGAATCATTCTTACAATGAATTCATATATTGTATAGGCAGTGCTTAGACTTTCAAAATTTTCAACAAACCGGATTTAAATATACTAAATTTATATCAATATGAATCTAGATTGAAACAAAAAACTAAATGTGTAATCAGCAAATGCATAATAAAAATATTTTACAAGTGCATATAAAATTGGACAAATGTCTCGTAGTTGATATATCTGGAAGACCACAATCTGAAAACTATGTGATACTTAAAATATCAGAATATTATACGATATATTTATAGAAAAATCAAGTGAGTTAAGGTTTTTTATAACATCTCCTTAAAATTAAGTACGTTTCAGCTGAACGAAATGGAAATAAAGAAATGGTATTGATCCCAGTGGCAACCTGCTTATTGATGTTGCTATCCTGGCAAGATCGTTACTCAACCTGAGAGCTACATTAGGAAAATAAATCAATATTTTTCCGATTTCACAACAAATACAAAATCATTTATGAGACGAAAATAACAATCAATGTCCAATTCAAGTCATATAAGTCTGTTCTATAACACTTGTATCTATAGTCAAGTTAAAATAATAATTGAAGAAACTATTTTTGATTCTTTAACTAAGAATTTGAACGTAAAAAAACTTTGACAAAATTTAGAATATTCTGCGAATTAATTGCTTAAGTTATCACTTAAACTCAAGTAATTACTTTAACTTGATTGTACAATTTTAAGTAATCAAAAATAATAATGGTTAGCAAGAAAAAAGCTTATATTAAAATGTTAGAAAACTGTTAACAAGTTGTTGAAAATACCCAACTACCTACCACTGAGGCAAATAAATAATATTAGATAAAACATTCGTCCTGGTCTGGCAGATATTTCCGTAACTCGAGCGACGATGTGTACTAACATTTGTAAAATTGTAAGAAATGTCCAAGTAGTTGAGCTGGCTTCTTGAATTCAGTTTATTACATTTATACTAAAATTGCCAGCATATTACAAATTGATGTATATTTTTTACAACAAAAAAAAATTGTTAAAGTGAATACTTTTGACAGCCAACGACAGCTCATATCTCCGTTACTAAATGAAATACCGAAATATTTATCTTTGCAAAAAGTCCGCGGTGTCGAAATTCGTATGTATGTGTTTATAACTCATTTTTGAAACAGACACATGGCTGTTTTCAACATAACTAGGGGGAATTTAGATGAAGTTTTTGTAATAAAAAAAAATATATAATCCAAATATTTCTCATTTTTAGTTCTTGAAGTAGGATATGATTCAAGCAATCGAGTCATACTTATTAGGCTTAGTTGTTACCAGTGACTTAACGTATACATTGTCCTTTACTGACAATTCAATTGTATGACAGTCGAAATTCAAATTGTTATAAAAAATCAACAATGAATAGGATCACAGATTGCCTCTATTATGCCAACGTCAACAACGTCACTATTATGCCCACTTGACATCATAGTGACGTTTTAATTCTTATATGACTGTATACCTACAAATCTAGGTAACATCTAGTCCAGTTACATAACAAACTTTATATTTAATTAATACAAGGGTTAAGACTCATGAGGATTAATAATAAAAAAAAACATCGTAAATCGACAATAAATGATCAATGGTTTTTATTATTTTTTTTTAAGAAATTTAAACGCAAAATCAGCATTCGCATTTCACACACATCACCTAGGAAATTAAGTAGGAAGTTTTGTTATAAGTAATAAGCGACATTTAATTTATTAATTGTAATTTTGTATATATATCACTAGTAGGTAGGCAATAAACTGATTGTATTTATATTGTAAATAATAATAAATCTATAGAATGTACGAGTTTTTACTGAAATAACAATTATGGAAGTATTCAAAGATACCTAAAATGTATTTTTATTTACCCTACCCATACCATTTTTGCAATTAGCATGCCAGATCTAAAAAACTCAACATAACTTTTAGTCCAATAAATTAATAGGTACCTTCGAAGTAAATTAACTAGAGATTTTGTGTGTATATTTCACATTTTAACTGTCAATACAAATATAAATTAGTATAAAAAAATAAGCACATATTCATGATTTCAAAATAAAACCTTTCTCGTAATAATAGTAATAAACGGTAATCTATTATAAATAATGTTTATTATTTTATAGACTTTTGTTTGAACTACGGATTTATCATAAGTGACGACATCTAGCGTAATTTACTTCACGCTTTCTAAATTACGACGAAAGCAACGTTGATGGATCGAAAGTTACTTTAGGTTACTATAGATAGATGGCGATACCTGAGTGCCGCATCCAATACCATAGTACTTACTGGATACTATATTATTGTCATGATACTCCGCTAGATGGCACTATTATTAATTTCTCTTTTAGTAGGCTCCAACTCCTATTAAGCTGTAGTTTCCGATTTGTAATAAACCTACCATTATGATATTACTAATATTGATTATTACAATCGAGTGCAGTGCAGTACAGGCAAAGAGTAAAATATTATATTGAAGAACTTACGGATTAGTTTGTTTTCCTAAGGTATTAAATGTATAAGTCTGATCCTAAGTATTTTTAATCTATAAACTCAATGAGATATTAATTATCTAAACTACAATAGCACAAAGACCGCTATAAACTCCTTGAATTATTTCTTATTTGGCCTAGGGATCCAGATGAATAACTTGGTAATATTTAAGAATAGAATACCAAACATTTGCCAGAAATCAAACGACCAAGCGTCATCAAATACACCAAAACAAAAATGAAACCAAAAGCTTCACTTAAAATTATTTTATTTACATAAATAGCACAACTTCAATATTTTTTAAATAAATAAAGAATATAAAAAAATCTAACACTCGTATCAACAGCATGTAACGCCAGTGGAATGATACGATATTTGTTTTTGTTTTACAATTAAGTTTCACAAACAAAGATAGTGCAAATAGTAACTTATTTAATAATTTGTCATTTTCATTGTAGGCGATCTTTGTAGGCTCATTTTAAGCACCTAAGTTTCCTCAGTCTTAAATTACATTCCTTAGCTTTATGGAAGCAAAAATGTATTTCAAACTCAAACCTTCGTTGAAAATTTGGTACTTACACAAGATTGGCCACAGTCAAACTATGACAAACAAAAGAAATATTAGAAAATTCGGCCCACTTTCTTGAACCACCTACCAACTGACCTAAGTACATCTACCTATCATCGCAATTATCCCAAAACATCTAAAAAAATCATTCCTGCGATCACAATAATATGTTTATCTTGTAAACAAACATTATACCACTCTATAACTATTTAAAACACTTGAATTGGCTTAAAACCCATAAATATAAACGACTATTTGAGATTAGTCAAAGAGAGTACGAATACAGTAAACGAAGCTAAAATGGTGATCTACTAAGTAATTAGTTCAACATTCTGTGGTGCAGGCGAAGTGATTGATTTCAAGTGTACATCAGTACAACCTCAATGATATTGTTCATTTTCGTAGAAAAATAACATATATAGGGTTGTCCGGAAAATTCGTGCCTTTATTTTAGGACAATTAAAACGCAACTCATTCAAATATTAATAAAATAAACGAATCATTAATAAGCTTTATTCCAACTACCGCTGAAGCTGTCTTTAAGAGCACAGTGTACACATGTCATTTGTTTTTAATATTTGTGATATATTCAGTCAAGTCTCACGCGCTACCTACCGAAAATCAGCACGAACTTTCCGGGCAACCTATTAGTATAACGTATAGGCATGTCACGTAAGCATTTATACTTAGTGTCATTATTATGGAGATCCTTACGATGATTTGAACTGGGAAAATCTGATTTCCTCTCACCATTTTCATTCTTTATACAAAAAGAAACAAGAATATAAGACTAGTACACAATAAAAGTACGTGCTAAGGAACATGTTATTTATTCAAACAGCCGTCATTCCTGCATAAGTTAAGTCGTCGCCATTCATTGATATACTGAACCCAAAAATATTTTATTGTGGATTAAATAGAGAAACTATATGAGGAAACTGCCTTATAGATATCTATATTGGGATTGATATATTTTAGTTCATAATGAATTCGTTCACTGTAGTGATTTAGCTCATATTTAGACATAAAATTAAATGTTACTGATGATGATAAAATGAAGTACTATAAAATCAAAAAGTATCACCTACTCCATTCTGTATTTTACAAAAACTTTTTTTTACTATGACTGTCAGCCTAAAACTTTAAAATAATACTTTTATAAAACCTTTAAAAAAAAATAACTTCAGCTTCCATTTTATATATAGCTCTTTACATTCTCAGAAATAATAATAAGATATAAATTATACCCAGTCGCTTCAGATATATTATAACTTTGTTTTATT
>DWPA01007157.1:0-10509 GCA_018251375.1 Calpodes ethlius | reverse complement strand
TTTTTCTTTGTTTTTCACAATTTATTTAGTTATATACTCAACTAATTATATTGTATTTCATTACTTTATACTGTTAAAGTTAGTGGAAATATCGACATTATACAATGTACAATAATTATCCTAAACTTGAGTAAAATGTACACAATCAAGATTAATAAATTTAAAATCGTATATTAATATTATTATATTGTTTTAGGACTTTATAATGGGCAATATAAAGAAGTTACACGATCGTAAATCAGATGTTAAAATTATTTATTAATGTACTCGTAAAACAAGAGGATGCAACAAAGTGACCATACGTTGATTCGATTTTTTGTTTCAATTTATAACCTCTATAACTAATAATCCAGTAATTCCTTGTTCTGTGAATATATTAACTGTATGATATACAATTAATTCACTCGTTTCGTAGCGTACGCGTAGTAAATTAAGATTTGTTAGGCTTTGATAAACTATTATAATTATTAGTGATAGACGATGTGTTTGCAACAATTATGTCGATTTATATGTAGTGTAATAGACGCAGCTTCGCTTGGAATAAGTGCGCTATATATATATATAGATATACCTACGGTTTCGCCCGTGTACGAAAAAGGAATAGCAACAAAAAGGTCGGCGTTCTATTTCTATCTTTGGTTGCCAGACAACGCTTTGTTATTAAACACTTTCTGTAATTTGGATTATACATCGTAATGGATCTATAGGGCACTCTCCATCCTCCCGAATTACAAACAAACACACTTTCGCAATTTGGTATGTATATGTATTTTTATGCTATACATATTGTTGTTACTCGCCACCAGGCGGCGCTGTAAAGTGTAGACTTCTAATTTACAATTTTTTTTTGCCAGTGAAACGCGTGGGTTTCGCCAGTAGTTTCAGGTCGGGTATGATATTAACGTATGACGTATAGTGTAATGTCATCACACAGGTGATAGACTCTAACTAACTCTAATCTTTAACGAATAATTAAAAATAATACGTTATACACAAATATATTTTCAAACAAACATATATTCACGGGCATAATAAAATCATAATCCTTTAATTTTACTTCGAAATAGACATGTATTTATTGAATTATTCTTTCAAATAGCCCCATTAATAAATGATCAAGGAATAATGTTTCGGGAATTACAATATTTCATATTGTTTGTCCAATGGTTAACGAAAAAAGTCGAACATTGACAAGTCACGGAATCGAACGGAAATACCGAGTGATTCAGAAAGTATAGTTAGGTACATGTCCGATCACGAACGATATGCTATAAAGATAAGCTATAAGCTAGCGAATGGATATAAACATAAAACGTTAACACACTCATACCCCCCCCAGTAGGATTCCTTGTGTCGCGGGCGGCATGGACAACACAAATACCACGTCACTAACACCCATCATCCAAGAGCAAATATTTATCTGTCACATAAATATCTGCCCTGGCCGGGAATTGATCGCAGGACCCCTTGCTTCGCAGGCAGGGTCACTACCAACTAGACTACGGAGCCGTCAATATACATAGGCCTCCCTTAACTTACGTCACTTAGACCGGTCTAGAGGCTTCTGAATTCAGCTAATACCCGCAAGTAAGAAAATAAATAAGATAATAAGTTATAAACCCGATTGTAATTACTTTAATAAATAAAAACTCAACTTCTGCAGTACTGCGCTCACAAATTTTAGTCTAATAACTGCAATTTGTCACTTAGCTTACAATTTTTGATTAAGAATATATGACAATATTGAAGTCATCTATTCCATAGTCTCTTGATACTTCAATTACTAGGGCAACTTTCAGCTACAATCGTAACGTAGAAAATTAAGAGTTTTACTAAAATGACATAGGATAATATAAACCACTATATATTCGTATTCGCTTCACTAGCATCATATTTAAACAGGTGTTTTTTATTTTTTATAATCGACCATATAAAATCGATTTACATGTCACACAACAGATGTCGCTAGGTCTGTTTAAACTGAAAATTACTCGGTTCATTTTTTATCTATAATCACTGAAAGAAACGCTCATCCATTAAAGTTTGCAGTCAAACAGCTACCTAAGGTACATCCACAAATTAAATATTACTCTGTGTTCTTTCTACAGATGCTAAACCACAAATAATACCCACATTTATAATCTGAGTCTGTAAATAATAATTTAAAATGCACGTGACGCTTAATATGTCAATTAGTCTGTGGGTATTACCCGAGTGCTAATATCCAGCCAAGTTATATAAGGCGATATTTGTTAATGAAATCAATTATAGACAACCATTGATTTGAAAACTGGTAATTTATTTCCCACGAGTAATTTTCTATTTCTATTATTTGCGCAGGATATAAATTTAAATGTATTTAAATTTTACAAGTTTATTTTTATTCAGAAGATAATACTAGAACATAAACTTAGCTATTATCTGAACGTGAAACCCACAAGAAATCATAACACAGAGTAATCTAAGCAATTATGAGTAACACTGGTAATGGTTACAGGTCGTTAAAGGACTCCATTAAAAAACATATTAACTCGTAATTGTTCCAAGTATAAACTTAGAGTTTGAAAAAAGAATAATAAATTGTCTATGGTCGTTATTTTTTTACTCTTAATTAAACTGATATTGAAACTGTGACGGGGTCGTATTTGTGAATTATTTTTATTAATATAATATCAGCTTGTTTAATTTTTTTCTGTCTGTCAATCTGTCTCTTTGTCCATTTATTTATTTGTATTCTCCTTATATGGTCCGCCATCTATCTATCGGTCTAATCATTAGTCCGTCTGCTGTCTATGAAGGTCGTTATTATCTTTGTCAACACCTATTACTAATAAATGTTAATATTAAAAAATAACAAACTAATACTTACTGCAACAATTTTGAAGTTAACTATTTATAGACTTAAGTCATCATTAATTAAGTATCATGATTTGAGTCTTAATCAAAATGACGCAGTTTTAACTGTTCTAAGAAAACAGTTTATACCCTGAATGAACGCTGGTTATTGACCCAATTAACTTGTACAATATTGAGTTGTCAGAACACCTGTCCGTATATTTACTTAACACGGCGCCATGATTCGTATTTGTAATGAAACTGTCAGTAACAGTTAGAAGTTTGATTCAAAAGTAAGTTCCGTAAATGACTTTATATTGTTTTAGACTTAAGTTTAACTTAATAGAAATAGTAAATTATATTGTAGAATATTAGTAAATAATTACCAAAATTCGTAAATGACCACAATAATTTCCACCTTAAACGAAGTTTCGTGTTTTGAAGGTCGTTTACTAATTTTGTTGATCGTTTACTAATTTTGATGTCGGTTTACGTAAGAAAGCTAAGAGAATCGATATTTTATTGGTGGTCATTGTATTTAATGCCTTTTTTAAGATTTTTCATAAAAATATTATGCAATATTTTGCCTAACAAAGCATTCGTTTGTTAAATTACATAAAAAATATAGAAAAAGAGTAAAGTAAATACTTTTTGTTCATATCAATATCATTATTACTACTAATTATAATAACGACTTAATTATTTGAATGATTTTTACTGATGTATGGTATAATTTAGTGGTATTTCATTTCAATCGGTTTACAGATAAAAAATATATGTATGTATAAAAATATATGAATTATATTATGGATTTTTCGCGGTTGAATCGTTTCGGAAATCATCTCCACCTAACATCATGCCACAGAATATATAAATATTGAATTATATTAATGTATATATATAAACACATAATAAAATAATAAAAAAAAATAAAAATAACCTGCTTTAGTAACACAGTGTATTATATAAGTGAATGACGTAAGCATTATTTAAACAAAACTAACATTTTACATAAACTGTAGTGTAATCAAACCATAGATACATACACGATATATCAATATCGAGGTGTGAATATCTTCGTACGTATGAACCTTTAAAAAAACTTGATTCGACTCTACCGTTATGCAAAGAACTCAAATAATATTTATTTATAGGTAACTCGTGAACCGCGAAAGATATTGACGTGAAGTCTGATATTTTTCAAAATTTTTTCAGGGCTTGTATACATTTTTCATATTAACTACTTCTTCTTCTTCTTGTATATATAAAAATGAATGTTTGTCTGTATGTCCTTCATAGAATCGTGAACGAAGGTTTCTAAGTTGGTACAGCCAAATTTCGAGCTGGTACAAATGGTACGGTAATATTAATATCGTGGTCAATAGAGCTTAAAGAAATACATGCTGTTCAGTGATTTTTATGATTATCGCAGTCAAACAGACAAGAATAATTATATATATTGAAAATACAAAGTTATTAATGCGTAGGTATTAAAAATTATGCATAATATGTTTATTATAATTTTCATACACATGAATGTTTTAAGATAAATATTGAAATTCCTCAAACTATTTTTCTTTTTTCCTAAACATCGTTTATGTTGTGACGCGAAAAATACTTTTTTATATGTATGTACACACAGCCTTCATGTGTGTCTGTGAGTGGCATATAACTTAAAGGTGCTGCCACAACGGGAAAAGGTTACAGTATTAATTGATATTTTAAAATATTTTATAACTTTCATAAAACTATCTAGTATTGTAAGTCTGTCAAAAATCCTCTTTATATTCTTTTCTCTTCTTAGTTATTTCATTAGCTGATCTAGGTGAACCCTGGTGTGCTAAGATACTGGTTAAAGCCGAGTTTAGACATCAGCTCTTCCACAGATTATCAAGCAGATTATTTCTTTTATCTATTAGAAATTTGTCAACTTCTTGTAATTTGTGGATGAGATAAAATAAAATTATTTGTACATGTATCCGTATTAGTATTCGTATATGAAGTGTATCTCCAATTGAATTATACATCTTTTTCATATATAAAATAAAAATACACTTTTGTGTAATTTGTATTTTTTATTTGTATATGTATTTTATATGCGTGACCGTATCCGTATCCGTTTCTGTATTTGTATTTATAGTTACAGTGCGACTCTACTTGATTTATAAAATTGTATTCTTGTAGTTCAATGAAGAAGCGGTTATTATTGTTTCAAGTTACTCCTGCCTATGCTTTAGCAACGGTTACCATGGCAACGAAAATATAAAGAGTGCCAAATTATTAGTCAAAGAGTTTGCAATCTCGATTCACTGACTGTATAATTCTGTAGAACTCTTGCAATAAACATGTTTTGGCGGCAATTGCCAATTATTCGGCCATAACTTTTCCATTGAGTCAATCGAATTCTAATTTGAATGTTGACATATACAAAAATGTGTTAAAGACCCGTTTACACTGGAAGAATTTAGTTTTTAATGTTTTTAGCGCTAAATCTCGCACACGTGCTGCAACACGTGACTGGGTATGTGGACATAATGAAACCTGTATCTAAGAACATAGCGCTCGAAAAAATTTAAGACAGGATTATTTGAATTGACATACCTCTTTTGTTTGTGGATAGATTTATGTTAAACAAACGTTAAATATTACCCTGGGCTTACTATAATATATATATATATCATAATTGAGTGTTTTAAAGCCAAAAGTGACTAAAGGCCGCTAAACCAGTAATTTCACACCAATTCAGTTACTAAATTTAGACAGTTTAACCTCACTAATGTTAGAAATAGCGTAATGTTTATTTAAATTGGCAAGTTGCCAACATTCAAAATAGGAATAAAAAAAAATGAAAAAGAAAAAAAATACAAGAGCTGTCAAATTAATTAATGGCGGTCGATTAAGAACTGTGGTGAGAAGTTCAGTTTTTTAATGTAATAAAAGTGTTGTACAAGAGATTATTGGCATGTTTTCTGTCATATCAGAAGTGGGAGTATCATGAATTTTTTTCTTTTTCATTTTTTTTTATATTCCTATTTTGAATGTTGGCAACTTGCCAATTAACCATAAATATTACGCTACTTCTAACACTAAGCATATTATAATCCTCAATATAGTAGCACATACGGTTGCAAATGAAAGTCATTCAGAAGGCCACTTAGTAACGGATTTTGAAAGGTTTAAGCTGACATATTAGTAATCTCTTAAAGTTTATTAAGTTAGTGCGCTTTACCACCTTAGGTTACCACACTTACCATCCGGTGGTACAGTAGTCAAGCATTATCTTGTATAAGTAAATAAATAAATTAATAGTTAAATTAAAAACACTTTTATACTCGAAAAAAATTAGCAATTGAGCTGTTATCCATTAAGGAGTTTCCACACCTGGAGTCAGCCCTAAGTGTAGCATCGTAGTATCAGGTCATATTTGCCATAATGATATGATGATAAATTTCAACTTCGTAGGATAAGAGGAAGTTGTTGTAATTCGGTTTGCAAGTTTTAACCCAAACAAACATATTAACAAACTAACAAACATTGTTAAACAAAAGCTTCTTAAATAACGAACTGAATCCAATTTCTGTATGTCATTTTGTTTTATGATACTAAATGATATTAGACAATGCGATCTATATTAATTACATAATTGTAAGTATTAGAAAGAATGTTTTCGACAAATATTTAAACAGATAAAACAATTTACGTAACTAACTGTCATCGCCATTATCAATATGAAAAAGTACATCTTAGTTAAATAAATCGAATTAAAGATAATGTCTAAAACTTTGATAGAGTGATAAAAATAAAATGATAAGTTAATAATAAGTTTGTTAATAGAAGTTCCGAACGAATTGCAGTTGAATTATTTGTTGTGTCGAAACTTGAAAGTATTTGAAGTGCTTGAATATCTTCAATTTAATAATTTAACGGCTTTTTTTATTTGGAGGAGTAAAATCGGTCAAGTATTAAACATGATCAAGTTAGAACCATAGATTAAAGAGTAAAATAGATATGCTATAATAAAAACAGTGAATTTTGTGTATCTTCTGTTTTGTACACAGACTGTAGATCCCCATCCATTTCTCTCTATTGTATTTTGATAAAAAATATAACCTATTCTACAGTGATTGATAAAAAAATTCTTTAAATATTATAACTAATTCTATACTAGTACCGTTATAAAAAAGGACAAAACGACTTAATAGAAACAATAAGAAAATTAAATACATATAAATAATATATGCTATCGAACCTGAAATTGTATTAATTATCAAGTTGTCTTGTGTGCAGTCACAACTATATGGAATCCAAAGCGCACATAAAATAAAGCAAAATTTAAAAGTCATCATTATTATTATGTTTTAATACCACGTACAATTTATTAACATTTTTTGTCTAATTTATTATCGAATAAAAATTAATAATTTCTAACGATGATAGACAATATATATTTCTTTACAATACAAAAAAATACATGCACTCCTTTCCTACTTACATTTCTTATAACTAAATGTGAAAACTTCAAACATATTCTCTATCTCATATACTCTATCCATTTTCCTTATTAATCTATGGATGGTAACCGTAATGACATACAGAGGTCGCTTGAGTGGCACTTCAAGAAAGTGCGTTGCTCTTGCATTTAATACAGCCTCTTTGGTTTGTTTTTCAAACAGTTGGGTCATCGATCTCATCTCACCGTACAGTTATAAAGTATTATTTACTCTTCGAATTAAACAAACCTTATTTAGTCATACATTATTTATGGCTTGAATAACGTAACTATTGTAACGGGTGTCCTATTTAATGTGCTAAATTGACAATTTGATTTGATCGCGGAAATAAATAATGACTCATTAAAAATATTGCATCTATATTACGTTATAATCTATGGTTATTTTTTTTAGATTGTCAATCAAAAATTGTATCCGATCGAACCCTGCACGTGTCATTATTTTTTTTCTATACGTTGTAGATGTTGATAATTATTATCATGTGGTTACGTGAAGATCGTGAGAGTTTGTGTATATTATTTTCAAAGATAAAGTCCACTAACCCGCACAAGTCCAGCGTGGTGGACTTCAACTCGTTAGTGAGCAGAGTCCAACACAAGGGCAATTATATGTTATGAGAGTATATAGTTAGTTTTTTTCCTACTTGGGTGTTTCCTCGGGTTTTTCATAAAGAGGATATTAGATGTCATTTATATTTCTTTTTCATAATTATATTGAACAAATTTTCTATGGACAGTTATGAAATGACACAAACTATATAATTACAGTCGTCAATGCACATGATTGTAATAACTATATATCATAATCTAATTATTTTTACTTACTGTACTAATTATTTGCTTAATAATACAACTTTCCGAAACTCTCAAAAATATTTAGGAACTCGACTCAATCCGCGCGCCTTTAATTTAGAAGTGGCGCGAAATTGTCTTTGTCATGTAAATTTTTTTTAGATTGTTATGTTGGCACTACGTATTGCATGTAAACATAGAGTAATAAACATATAGAACGGATAGGTCACGCCGCACACCGTGTCACGAGGTCGCACTGAATGAGTGAGGGAAAGCCAATGCAACATCTATTACAGCCAAAGAAGCTCTCGTTGCAAAACACTGTACCAAAGGTTATGTTATGTAACTGCATGTGCAGTACCAGTCTAGTCTGTGGTCAGATATTTATGTAATATTGAAGAGATTGTCTGATTTGAATCGGCGTTGAAAATTGTACGGGAATTATGCAAATAATGAAGGCAATTTTCAGGTTATGTAAAATAATATGGGATTTTATCTTCTATGACTATTATCGCGTATAATGTGTAAATTATTGAGATCAAATACTGCTGAAATATATCTGTTATGTCAAAAGAATAGTAAGATAGAAACGCTTATCCCGACTATACCCTTATATAGCCCTTACTACGTTTTCCTTGCTCCCAAATGGTATAGACAAGACATCACAAACACTTACAGACCGAATACTAAACTTTATCTGTCACATAAATATATACTTCTGCTTGGGATTGCACCCAGGACCCTTTCTTTTGCCAACAGGATTACTACCAATTTTATTAGAACCTTATATGTGACACTTTTCTGTAGTTTATTTAACATAATTTAAAAATGTTACAAATATTACGTAGTCTGCCAAGTCATTAATTTTTATTATTATTTTAACTATGCTTTTCGACAGTGGCTTAATGATTCATAACTAACGATAAAGCTAGCATCCGAAACTTTTTATAATACTCGCACTGACAGGTTATTAAAATTGGATACAGGGAACATAGCGAAAATAAAAAAAATGTTTTATTGATTAAATCAAATACATACATGTACATATGCGGGCACATGCATATAAAGTATGGTAGTATATGTGTGTATGTGTTGTACACACATGTATGTATGAAATAATACAAATTCTATTTATTTCTTATAACGTACAAAAATATATAGTTACATAGATTTAACGTCGAAAACAAGCGAAACGTTGACGTATTCGCACTTATAACAACTTAATTTCGTCGGTATTGCCAAATTCAATTTATAATTTAAATTAAATTACAGCCATATAACAGTAGGTCGTCCGTGACAATATGCGTTCACTTACATAAAATATTACGAAACTCTGTTTCAGCTGATAAAAAATCTAATTGAATAATAAATTATATCGTTTTATTATTTATTTAATGTCTATATTGGGCACAGAGTAATAGGTATTTGTGTCAAGCATGAAAAAATGGCGCGAATTTCTGTGCACTTGACCCATTTTTCTTTTTTTATGCCAGTGCAAAAATTTTAACTGCTTCATTAATAATTATTTTAAGCAGTTTACACAATACAACTTATATACAATTTTAGGTTACTGCTTATGTAATAGTTTCATGAGAGTTTGTTTTATTTTGTTGCTATTAAACTTAATTCTTGAGTTCTAAGGAAAGGTTCAAAATTAAAGATTCGTACTAACAAAATCCTCTTATCACCCACTTTGGACTTAATATGTGAAACTATGGTTCCACCTCTGGAAAAATGCTAAAAGAATTTTCTCTTGGGATCTCGAAAAGGCGTTTCACTTCTTTCTCATAAAATACAACAAAACACCGCGAAACTCTCGCAGAAAAAGAAATGAGTACCTGAGCGTTTATTTTTTATACTCGGAAATAAAAATGAGTATCCGAGCGTTTATTTTTCATTGACGCGAGTGGCAATATAAATTTGAGCGTTTATTTTTCATTTCCGATAGTACAAATGAAAATCAAACATTCATTGTTTATTTATGTGTTTGTTAAAAATATGTCCGTTCCCTTTAACGAAGCAACAACTGGCAACTGGTGGTTGGCAAGTGGTTGCGATATGGAACGCTCTACTGCACAGATTACGTACACACTTGGACATAACCTAGATTTTTTGTTTGCTTTTAAATACCAATGCTCAATGATTATAGATATCATAGCCAGTTTGGACAAAAAAAAAGTTTGTTTTTAATATTCTGTGGTCAGTTCTATTTTTGGTGTAATTTCCGGTAAGTTTGTGACAAATAGGTAAATGTTTTTTTTATACTTTAGACTAGACTATAGGACAGTAATAAGCAGATTTCCAAGTCATTCCTCGAAGCGCTTTTTAAGTAGCTGATTAAAACTAATAACATTTTTTAATAATAAAACATA
>DWPA01007156.1:0-10509 GCA_018251375.1 Calpodes ethlius | reverse complement strand
TCTTAATAAACTTTTTATTACCATATCCAAACGTCAATATTTACCTGCGAAGTTTCTTTAAGTTTAGAGATTATAAAACAACAAAAAGTAAATCTTCAATATTATTTATTAAATAATACGCAAGAAACCTTACACGTAGCCGCTACTGGTATATAATTTATTAAAATTATCTTAATTCTAACAGTCACAACGTTCTGTTAATGACAGAAAACTGATCAAAAAGGTCGGCACTGTCGACCGGACTAATTAGAAAAGGTATTGTTTGATCCGATACAAAATTATCTTCAAAAAAAAGTATTCTAATCCAGGTTTGTTTCCACCCTGTTTTTAGGTACCGTAAGCAATAGAAATTAATGTTTTGTTATAATGTACTTGAGATTATCTTTTAGATGAAAACTACTTAATTTAAAGACTCCCGACATCCCTGCCACCACTGCGGTAACGTTACTATCAACGGCATTGCCTAATGTGCCTTAATTAACGTGATAAAATTGACACTTATATTTCACTACAATAATGGAGTTCTGTACGAATTTTACTTGTCGTTAATTAATTTCGTCTAACGCGTTAAATTTGACCACATCAGAGTGGTGTCATTTTTAACGCATTAGGACCCAGTTTTGGCAGGGATCTGACAAAGAAAGTTTTTTGACGAAAGCTACTTGCCGTGCCTTCTACCTTGTAATGGTTGTCATTAAAAAGTATGTCAATAAGGTATATTGTACTGAACCCCGGTCAGTGGAAATGTTATCTGTGAGCAAAATTTCGCGATAGCATTTCCAGTTCATAACATCTGAAATTTATTACCTTTTGCGAAGTTACATAGTTCATTATATTTTTAATATTTTGAATATCAGCAGGCGCTTTGTCCTATTTGGTTTAATTAAATCCACTTAATATAAATCTACTTACAATAAATACTATACCTATGTAGTAATAACAACCCTCCAAACACGGAAATTATTCGTTTCAAGGGTAGTAATCTGTCGAAAGGTAAATGCTTGTGTCATTTCTTGTCTAGGTACGAGGGCGAACACCGGTTATGTCAATTATCAACTAAGCACAACATTTATACACCATGAAAATACATCAAATATTCATAAGTAGGGTGGGGAATCATAAACTAATACAATAGGAGAAACAAGGACGATTTTATAGATTATATATTATTAAATGAGGAACTGAATTTTTAGCAAAAGGAGATCACCCTGTAGGCGATATGTGTTGCCTGGAGAGCGGTCCAGCTTCGATTGACTTACGTTCGGAACTTGTATATATGTAAAATATTTCTATAGGGTGATTCAGGTCGAGCGTGTCGCCGTATGACGTGAATACGCTATGCGATGCCGAAGTTAAATAAAATCATTTAAACTTAGAGGATAAAACAAGAGTAGCAGAAATGGGCAACTGTAAAACTCAAATTGATCTGTACGTCAGTTCATTTAATAGTAAAAGATAATGGCTAAAAATCTTATATGACGCTGTCTATAAAATCAGTCCCGTGCCTCCTATTTTGTTACGTGCATTTTTGGACACACACCGTATTAATTAATCATTACATGAAATAGTTCAGAAAAGAACAATAATTTTGAACAAACACACCGTATGGTATTACTAAGAGCAATGTCATGTTTCACTGTTCATAATTAAATGTTTACGAAATGTGTATATACAACTGATACTTTTGAATACTGAATCTCTACGATGTTAACCACGAAAATTTATTAAGACTAATAATTTCAGGCCGTTATTCATTTTAAGGCTCGGGACCGGTCTGAGTGGTCCAAATTAGGGGAGGCCTATTTCCAGCAGTGGGCGTTCAAAGGCTGATGATCGTAACGTTCTTATTTCGTTTATAATATAAATATTACAAAAATCTTTTACTTAAACCATCGCCCGATGTTATAATACAAAAGGATTTTTGACTATATTTTTAAGTGAAACTTTTACATCGATGATATGAAGACGATCTTAGAAAAATGTAGATTCTACGCACACAGCCCGCCACACAGTGCAGCTACAAATAATATTGTACAATTCAGTCAAGGTAAGAGAATAACTTTAATTTGTTTATGAAGTTTCACGTGCGAACACTATTAATGCACATACAATTTATTTCCGCCAGCCCCGGCCACGCTGATTGACACGTTTTTTTTGATTCAAAACATTTGATATTATCAAATTCAAAGGTAAACCAGAACATTTTCATGTAGTCTCGGTTCACTTGCAGTATTGATGCCTTATAAATTTTTTAGCAATTTTATTCTAATGTTCAGTACCGCATATTTACAATTTATATAATTTTTTTTAATACCAATTTAGTAATATATACATGAGAAATGAGAACCTGATGGCATGTAACTTACATCCCCGAACATATCAATAATTTGATAACACCAATTACACAAATTTATCCATTCACCAAAACAGACCAGTACATCATAAAGCACAATTCCTTCAGTTCAACATATATCTTACACAATTTAGGGCGGATTCGACCAAATATACGTCATAACATAATAGGTTCCCCGAATAAATTACAAATGAACGTATAAACCGATTATAGTAAAACACAACGTTCATGAAGCATAATTAAAGATTTTATGTGTACTTAATTTTGGCGTATTATTTTGATATACGCCATCTTTACAACAATCCTAAAACAAGTTTTCTTTAGCTGGCCCGGCTAGCTACCACCCTTTAATTGGGCTAGCCTCTATTCATCAAGCCGGGGCTTGAGTTACTTCTTTGACTCATATTATTTTTTCCGTCCCTTTTCTGGCCGACAAGGCATCTGACTGATCGACGACCTAGTGAGACGTTGACCATTTACAATCGGGCTCGTCAGCTTGTTAGCCGGCTATTTGCATAAAAAATTTAGTCGAATCTGGCCTGGTCGGGGTGCGAGTCGTCCCCGGGCGCTCTAGACGCGCAAGATCTCCGCGTGCCGGTTGTAGCATATGGCGATCCAGTCGGGCTGCGTGGCGCCCCACTGGATCTGGTTGACCTCGCCCTCGGCCGCCGTGTACGCCAGGATGGGGTCCTCGATGGCGCGCGGCATCTGCTGGATGTCCCAGATCAGCGCCTGGTGGTCGTCGCCGGCGGTGCAGATGTGGCACGAGCTGAAACACCAATTCTTTATTACAACTACAGTTCCAAAATTGGTCTATCAAACGCGGGAGCCTGAGTACGAATCCTGCACGCACCACTAATTTTTGAAAAGATGTGTTTATTTATTTAGATACATCATTATTATAAATTTATCACTTTCTTCGGCGAAGGAAATTATTATCAGGAAATCAGCCCACCTGAACATTCTCCTTCATGTTCATCTTCAATAATGAGGAAACCTGCACTTCATTTTGAGACATTTTAATAAAATTGATTTGAGCCTAGCAGTGGGACAGTTATGGATTGGATAAAGGTAACGGACCTGTGCGGCGCCCAGGCGATGCCGTTGACGCAGGCGCGGTGGTTGTTGAGGCGTGCGACCGGCGTGCACGGCACCCGCACGTCCAGGATGATGACCTCGCAGGCGTCCATGGCCACGGTGGCCAGGTAGTTGGGGTCCTGCTTGTTCCAGGCGAGCCGCAGCAGCGGCGTGTGCGCCGGGTCCTCGTAGATGATGGTGGAGTGCTCCAGGTGGCGCAGGTCGAACATGCGCACCGACCCGTCCGCGCCCACCGACGCGAACATGTCGCGGCCGCCGCCCGCGCGGCTGAACGCGATGTCGTACACCTCCTGCAACGTGCGACGAGCAATTAGTATCTACGAATCGTAGCATATAGTACTTTTTCGTGTTAATATCAGACAGCTCAATTCTCGTTATCAACTGTAACAACTGACACATCACTGATGTCATGAAGCTCGCGCTTCGATAAGTTACATCTTAAAAACTAAGAGGTCTAATATTGGCAGCCGTCAGCCGTCAAAGTAGCAAATTTAATCGCGAACCAATTGAGTAGAGTGGAGTAGATACATGACCTTCGGAATAGAGACCACCACCGACAGTTACCAATATTTAGTTAAATCTGCAGATAGATTGTTAGATGTTACGGAGCCCATATAACTTGGTAAGTCCATGATGTTCAAGAAGCTAAAAAACATCTTGACACTAAATAATTATTGATTAGAAACCGCCTGGCTCTAAGTTTCCCTGCGTCACACGTTGCAATGTTCAATACCAAAGGCTTCAAAAAGTTTCCGTCAATATCTAAAAAACCGTCAGGCTCTAGATATTTCGAGTGATCACCTTATCATGGGCGATGAGCTGCGTCTTGACGTGTCCGGAGACCTCGTTGACCCTGCCGAGCACCTGGCCGGTCTCCAGCCCCCAGATGGTGCACGTGGTGTCGATGCTGCTGGTGCCAATGAGATTCGGGTCCACTTCGTTCCAATCGAACGATGTCAGCGGCGCGCAGAAATCAGAGTTCTTGTTGTTGTTCAGAACGCATTCGAACAGGGTGTAGGGTTCCCCAGCACGCCAGATGCGCAGGTAGTCGCCTAGAGAAATTAAGATGTATTCAACACAAGGATGTAGAAATTCTTCGGGTGTATGTGATTGCATTGAAAATAGTATGTACAGTGTCGAAATATTCAAATATAAAGCTTTAGAAATATGTATGTTTTAGAAGTTAGAGAAATAAACCTGGTATACTTTATTTAACAATCGGCATAATTGTAAGACAAAATTATCATATTTCTGTCATGATCAGACAAATTCTCAAACATTTGATTGTACCAAATTCCTTCGAACTGAATTTTATTACTATGAGGGAGCATACCACTAGTAGCGAGCAGGTCAGGATACACCCCCTTGCTGTCAGGGATCCACATAATCTTGGTGGTTGGGTAAGGATGGTCGAAAGTGCTTTTAGCACTAAATTCACTTGTTTCTTCATCCAGAGATATTATTTGGACCTGGAAATAAATGTTATGTGTCACTAGAATAAATTAGTAATAATCTAATTGCTCATATCCTAGTAGCTTGTGTCTGTTGTGAGGTCAATCTGATAAAACGACAGTGTAGTGGCAAAATTTGTCCAGCAGCTAAGTGCCTTCATCTGGATGTACAGTCCTTGGTTACAGTTGTTATCATTAGATAGTAGTGAATAAACTGTGTCAGAAGATCTTTGGGCACCATTAAAACTTTTAATGTTTGGATTGTCCAGAAAAATCTTCACCAATCTGTGTCAGAGCAATGTGGTGTAGTATGATGTAGCACTTAACAATAATGCAGTGATAATGATACTCTGTGGTCATTAACGGGTTGAAGCCCATTTACAAATTACCAAGATACCTTGTTATTGTACTCTTCTACAAAACTCCCAAGAGCTAGACGAAACCTCTTGTCTGGCCGCACGGACCAGTTCATGGAGTATAGCGGCCATGGTGCTTGATACCTATGAAGTGTAATAATAATTTAACACACAGCAATGTAATGATAGAAAAACATTTTCTTATTACTTTAAACATATTCTCTAAAATAAATATACATAGCAGTATTCTCATGCTTATTCATTGAGGTAAAACAATAAACTAGTTAGGTTTTAGCATGAAAACTTAATTCAACAAAATTAATTTATAATTAAATATAAATGTTTTAAAATGAAGTAATGAGATATTGCTTTTTCCAGTATATTTAAATATTTGGTCCTTGTATATGAAATTAGTGTCTTGATGAACTATCCACTTTGAACTCAGATATGTGGTGTTTGGTCTGGGGGAGCTACTGTAAAAGGAAGCATGGTATGTTTTTGGTTCTAACATTTCCATTCCAAAAGTTTTTACCTACAAAGCAAACCCTAAACACATCCCGAGATTCCAGCGGATAATAAATAGTTATAGGATATTGTGAAATCAAATCAATGAACTAATCATAAAAATACCAAAGCTCATAGATAATAGTGGAACCTACTTTGTTTGATTCAATGCATAATTTTTAATTACATATTTCATTTTACTTTTTCCATATAAACCACTAATTTCATATGTCAGGACTTAATACTACATTCTCCACACTTCAGTTGAAACAGTAAGAAACGTTTAATAGTACTGACACAATAACTTTGGACATGTAATTTATTTATAGCCAATGAGCTAATTAGCAGCTGATGAACCACAACAGCTGGTGCTGCTGCTCTCACGATAATACCCACGAACACGAAACATAAAGAGGAATGTGACTGCGATCTTACTTGTATATTTCCTTGCGTTTAGTGTTAGAGCTCGTAGTGCTCGAACTGCTATGTGGCATTGACATCGTTGCCTTTTTATTTCACGCTCTGCAACAAAATAATAAACGAAATCATTACCGTACTGCTTCACACATCCAGCAAACTCTATTTTCACTTTCAAATAACAATAATCACAAGTTTAACGCGTAATCAAACTGAAAACAATGTTTATAATTTGTTGTAAATATACGTAAGTACAGTGTGTTTTGTTAGCAGTTTATACCTTGAGTTTGGATAGTTAACGATAATAGTAGTAATTTTAATAGCCGTTTACATATATATGAGTTATTAATCCTTTATTAAATTGATTAAAAGCATTATTTATATCATTAAACACATCACATGTAACATGTAAACGAGCGTCAATAAAATTAAAATTCTACTTTGACAGTTTGACAATAATGACATTAGAGTTATTGATCCGATTGACCGATGAAATGATTTTGACACTTAACAGTTTGACAAATGTCAGATTGAAGCAAGTGTAGCCATACGTCATTAATTTTTATTTCTTGCAATGTTTAGATTCCAGTAGTTTAACCGGTTAATTCGAATCAGTAGTTATTATGGAAATTAGTATTGACATTATTATTGTGTTTTATTTTTCTTCATTATTTAATGCATTTGATTATGAAATTGTACTGAATGCTCATTAGACGACAAATAGATGTCGGTGCAGACCTGTTTCTTAGATACTTTGCGGGGACCTTATTCATATAAATTTAACCTACTCTAACAAATTATCTAACCAAAACATACTTAAAATTGCACATGTTATTTTTTATAATTTAGCTGCAAGGTTAGTTAATTTAGTCTGGAATATTTATATTTCGTTTAATATCAATTCAGATATGACTGCTATATGTTATGTTATGTTGAATTAGGTTAGATTAATATAACAAAGAATCTATCTATCGAGCTCGCGATGTTTGTGACAATTAGGATTACTTGATAAAATAGTCGACTTACCGACTAGACTAGACTACTCAGAGAGACTATTGGGATAGACCCTTCAAGTAACACTATGTCTCACACTTAGTCTTCTTAACATTACTCTCAATTAATAAAAATCCACCAAATCGTCCTGATGTATGGCAAATTTGTAATATTCATCGGAGTATAACCAAATCGAGAAGGTAAATCAATGTAACAATATTGGACTTAATTAAGCCAATTGTTGATTATCTATAATTCTACATTCATAGTAACATCTCAATTCACATTATCAATAACATAACGAACGTATTTAGACGCTTTTGGATCTATACTGCAATATGTCTGTCACGGTTAAAAATCGAACTCAAGACTCGTTACCACAATTAACTAAGCTACGAGGCTGTCGAATCCTTGGGAACCGAGAAAGTATTAAAGGGTGTAATGCACTGTTACACTGTTAGGCTTAGGTGAAGACTTAACATTCTCTCGAGAAGTCTCAGGATGACAAATGACAGCTGCTGATCGTACATACCTACGAGTACGTAGTTACATTACTTACGATTGACCCACATGTTTGATTCGCGAATGCGCGTCACGCCCCGAGCTCTGGTTAAGGACAACGCTTTCTTTCTTACCGCAATCATCGCACAGGGATCGCTCGTGATGTAACGCGCCAAATACGACGCAATGTGACACAGGGTTAGGTTAGGTTAGCATAATTGTAGGTAATAGGGTAGACACTGTACCTCGTATGTGTGTACCAACATTAAGAATAATTCCGCAGCAGCATCTAAAATGTACAAATCATTTGAATCTTATTGTGGTCTCATAGGTTAATTGAAGTTATAAGAAGCATTCTCTGCGCAGTAATCGCAGTTTGAGCTAAATGATAAAATTATGAACACTTCAATCAACTTGTTATCGAGGGATCTCGTCACTGTGTTGTAGCGGGCCAAGTTTAAACAATATCATTGTGATATTTTTATGTAGTAACCAACAAATGAACGGGAAATAATTAAATTTGATTACCGGCACACGTGGAAATAAGTGAACATAAAGGGTAGAGAAATGCGTAGACCTGTAATTGACAACAATTTGATTAATTATCTTATCGTTTCTCTATTATTTGGTAATGTATCTCTCCTAACGTTTCGGATATGCATGGGCTACTGTGAATAGTGATTACATGGGATGAGACTTACCTTTTTCTCCTCGCTTGATTTTACAATGATCATGTAAAAATAGTACAATGTGTACTTAGTTAAATTTTATAAATTTCTGATCAATATAACGAATTTAAACAACTTTAAATTTAAACAACCTTTATTTTCATAGGTTTAATCTCTAATATCAATACAATAACAAAAATATACGAGGGCCACCACGCGTCTATTTGTGAAGTACTTGGCGCTTATCTTACGTGCAGGTTCTATATCGGCTGTAACTGTATCGACAATCGGAACATAACCTTTAGTAACAAAACGGCCCGCGCTTGTCAAACATGACGAATGTTGTGCAGACAAAGCGTTATTATCAATCGGTGCTGCTATTGCGAGCGCCAGGCGCCTTGACCCGGCGGCCGGCGACGGTGAGTAATATACCGCGCCGCCCCCTTAATTTTGTACCAAATAATGCTATATCGGTGGGCGTTGGTGCCGTGGGGTATTTTGTAGAGCATGATGGCAGAGCATAGGTTACGAACCTGAGGTAATATTATTTTTCTAACGAAGTTCCATTACACCGTTCTCGGTTGGAGTGAAATGTGATAAATCCTCTGTTCTCTATGCCGTGTGAAGTATCGGAAATGAGAAAATGCTTTGTTGCAAAGTTGATTAGACATTGGTTACCATTTCCATTTCAAATTAGGGGAGGCCTATGTCCAGCGGTGGACCTTTAAAGGCTGATAGATAGATAGATATACCATTTCCTTATTAAGTCTATTGTTACAGGAAATCTAGATATCTGTCTAGTAAAATATCCATATTAACAAACAAAGGATTTAAAAATATCTGTAACAAATTACTTATGGAGTTGAAGTGTGAACTTCAGGAATTTTATTCCAGTCGCGTGTGGAGGTGATACACGTTAGATTTTAAGTATTTTTTTAAATTATTTGTTCATTTTTGAACTGATAATTCAAACATTGATTACTTTTGTGTGGATCTAATGTTAGATATTATATTCTGTTATGATTCACACGTGCACAATGACTGCAAATTTCCTCTTGTTGTAGAATACGTTAATTCATAAAACTCTCTTGTGAATTATTGTATATATGTAAAAAATATGAAATCTATACGAACACCTATCTAATAGCTTTACACTGACTTTTAATGTTATTCAACATCCAACTTTTATCTATAAGTTTTCATGATATTTTGTTGAACACATTCTGAGTTACTGAGTTACTTCGTTTCATAAATATAGACCATAACTTAATAACAGTCATCTAGCTGCGTGAATAAAAAAAATGAGACGTTATATAATTAGATTTTATTCATTATATCATTGCTTTATGATAGACCGGATTACCTTTTAAGTTATTGTTAATGATTCTTATAACCTAATTAGATAACTGAACAATAAGTAGCTTAATTTAAAGTACATATTACCGATTGATTGACATTGTATTTTAGTAACCTTTAAATTCCAATAGATCTTATTAAATAGGTTAGATCGGTTATGAGATAAAAATAATTTCGCCATAAAACCTCTGTTCTTAATACCATTTATCAATTCTATAGCTGTTTATCTTAAAACTGCTTTGAAGTGACATTTTAAAAATACTAATTTGGGTTCGCAAATGTTGATTTAATTGTTGTAATTATTTAAAAGTTTCAAGTCCATGGATACGATGGAAGCTTTAATTACCTTGCTCTCCTAGGTGAAGTCACTTCTAGATCAAACAATATTTTTTGTTAATATTTATTGACGTAAAAATTTTACACGTCATCACGTTAATATCGTGACTCATGGTCAGATAATAAATGCAGTAGACACTTTTGGCTTGATATTAATAATGCAAGGTAATATTTATGTATATTCCACGGCCGAGGTTGATGAAAAGTATGCTACTAAGTAATATAAGTTTAATACAAGTTTTAACTGTCCCACTGCTGCGTTCGGGTCTCTTCTAACAATGTGAGGGCTATAGTCCACCACGCTGGCCAAGTGCAGGTGCTAGACTTTACACCCCTTCGAGAACATTATGGAGAACTCAGGATTTGTAAGTTTCCTCACGAATTATTCCTTCACCGCAGCAAGTGATAATTAACTTGTAATACGCACATAACTTTTTGAAAATTAGCGGTGCGTGTAGGATTCAGACTCACGCCCC
>DWPA01007155.1:0-10509 GCA_018251375.1 Calpodes ethlius | reverse complement strand
TCCAAAATACTAAAGCATCACCAGGGTGAACAGCAATAGCCCTTGGCTTGTCAACGTCACTTGCGGCGAGCACAACTCTGTTAGTACCATTGATAGTAGCTACTTCGACCCTCCGGGTACCCGAATCAGTCCAAAATATCAAATCATGTATCCAGTCTACTGCCACACCACTGGGAGTGTCAAGGCCCCATCTAATTACGTCTGCAAGTTATTGAGATTTATGAGTATAATTATATTTATTATAAAGTGTATATAAGTTCTTGTCATTTATATCATGGACAACATCACTGTATTCTTTATTGTACTCACCGGTTCTATTGTTCGTATTGATAATAGCAGAACGTATAACTCGCATGTTATTTTCGGTCCAGAATACAAGTTTCTTTTCGTAATGGTAATCTAATGCAAAAGCGTTGTGCAGTCCCTTAACGACGGATACGTAATTACTTCCAGTAAGCGTTACCTAGAGTAACAAATAATTTTCAAGATTAACAGAATATGAACATTTATCCACAATTGAACCTATATTTTCAGAAAAATGCAGTTTTTGATAATGTTCTTTTATATTAAAAACAGTAGCGAATGATGACTTTTATTCAGTTCAGTTTCCTCATGAGTGGATATTTTACAGAATTATAGAAAACCTATTTTTCTTCCGTTCATTTGCACGACTAGTTATTTCAATAGTTTAGTGTATTGTACCTGTCGAATGTCAACACGATTGGCAAACATAAGTGTGGCGGACTCCCCAATAGCTTTGCAAGATCTAGAGTCGGGTCGAAGAACGTATCCAGTCATACAACCGCAGATGTAGCTGCCTGGAGTATTCGAGCATGTTTGGGAACAAACTGGGTCTTGCTCGTACATGCATTCGTCGATATCATGACAACTGAAACCATAAATTGCGTTATTTTACCCAGAATTGCAAATAAAATCACCATTTATTAATCCAATATCTAAACGTAAACTCATCCATGTCAAAAGATATCCTACTGCTATTTACAGAGATATCTCATAACTGTTGGCCGTGATCTTTATCGAAAGTGCGACGTAGTATAGAAATGTGAGATTTGGATATAAATTTAAAAACTTAAAAAAAAAGATTCTTGATGTCAAAGTAATACTAACCTAAGTCCATCTTTACCCAGTAAGTAACCCAAAGGACAAGTGCAAGCCGGTTTGCCATCGTACGTCGTAATACACAGTTTTTCACATTTATCTTCAGGCTTGCATGGTCTGTTAGTTGGACATTTCTCTTCGTCATCTCCGTGAGGGCAATCCTTTATACCGTCGCAAACGTGTTTCCTGCTCAAGCAGTTCTTGAATGGTGTATTTTCTGTCGATCTGCACATGTATTGATCTACTTCGCAATTAACTTGACAATCCAATTCGTCTTCACCATTTGTGCAGTCACGGTTCCCATCGCAAAGCCAAGTTTTCTGTTGATTATAGGTGAATGGAATTGTAAAAACGTAAATGTATGGGATTATCTACTGCTATGCTTCTAAGAACAAGATTATTTTTAAAACTCGATTTTTATTATAACGCTGCTATATTTTAAACAACCGTTTAAATACTGCAGGTTAAATAGTAAACTTTAGCATTATAATCTTACCAAAATGCAACGCTTATCGGCACACGTGTATTCGTCGGAAGTGCAGTTCCTTAATCCATGGGGTTCACAATTATGTTCATCTTCTCCTTCCTTGCAATCTCTGTACCCATCGCATTGCCAACGGTCGGGAATGCATTTGCCATCGCCGCACCTGTAATGTAAAACGACACGATAACCATTGTATCTTTTTTACAATTACTGAAATATTGCTACTTCTACGTATATTCAATTTCGATATCAGATCGTGTTTCATCCATTTCTTACGGATTTTAGATTCCACATGTTTTCTAAACTTTATTTTTAATTAAAACTTACCTGTACTCTCCTTCAGTGCAAGTTGTGGGCAAAATGGGACAGGAATCTTCATCGGTCCAGTCACCGCAGTCGTTATCGGAGTCACATTGAAAATCTTTTCGGACGCAGTTCTTGTTGTTGCATTGGAACTCATTTTCGCCACATGTTAGAAGTTCCACGGCTGTATAATATAAAGAAGTCAGTATCTATAACCTAATAATTTAGAAATAAGCCTCGTATCTCTCGAGTCTTTTAAAAGTACGTACAGATTAGTTATTGTTGTTATGGAAAGAAGAAGCACTTGGACAGCACGTTGCTCACGTATACCGGAATGATAATCATCAGGGAGTAATAGCAAGATAACAGACGAATAACTTCTATCCTTAATTCTACCATAAAAACTACTAAGCAGAATTAATTGTAACAAAACTTCTTGCAATGGTTGAAATTGATAAATGGTTATAGTAAATTTGAGGGGAACATACAATTTGCATTTTTTTTTCTGCACTTAGACCATGGAGCATAAACTTACAGCATTCAGTTTCATCAGAGTGGTCGGTGCAGTCTGGTTCCTTATCACAGCGCCAGTGCGAGGACACGCAGTCACCTGACGCGCAAGTAAACTGGTCCTCGTGGCAACTACAACAATAAATCATTAAAATAATCTATGACGTTATTCATTAACAAATCCTATTTATACACCTTGTTTTTATGTTAATAGTAAATATAAAAATATAAATATGAAGAGCTCGTAGCCAACGAGATTCTGTTGATAATAAGTTTTCGATCAAGTTAAACAGCGTATTTGGAAATTAGTACTATTAGTGGCAAAAAAACATTGAGCACTTTTGTTCTTCGGAAGGTACCTAAAGCCGTCGATCCCGTTGTTATTATTAGATAACAGTTGTCACCCCGGAGGACTTTGGACTGGCATAAAATCTTCCGACTTGGTTGGCTATTAACCTCTACCCATGTGAACACTGATGCAGCGTGATGGATTATGCTCTTCCCCCTCACCAATGAGGAGAGACCCCTAACCTGTACCATAAATGGATTCAAGCCAAACATATATATTATTTGAAGGGAAGTTCTCAGCAAAACTAAGGACATTATATGTATAATTGAAACGCATTAAAATATTTATCTTTGTATGTGCAGAGTGCCATAGGAGAGGAAATTAAAAGGTATCCAATGAATATCTGCTAATATAACTTTCATTATTTAAAGTTTACCCTACTGCCCAGTCGCTTTTTTAAGTAGCTGTGTATATTTTTCTACCCTATAAATTGTTAAAGGCTCTCGATTTATAATTATATATTTATCTACTTGTAATGTCTAGGTAATCCTAAATGAATATTCTGTGTAGATTTATTTGAACTTATTTTACCCAACCGTGCTTATTCCAAACTTGTATTGATACCTCAGAATGATCTCAAAATATTCTCGTAATTACATTTTATAAACAGCTCGCCCACGGAAGCTGGATCTGCGAAGCTGAGACGATACAGGTTGGTTGCGCGTGGGCGCGTATCCATGGCAGCGAGACTAGGGTTGCCAAATCGGATCTCCTAAACATTTAGGCAACTGTACAAATTGAAGAAACTTTCGGGTTATTATCTTATCTGGAGAAAATATATCAATATATATGTAATCTCATGTTGCCATTTGATTTTATAGAATTCAACATCCTATTCCAGTCGATACTGAAGATAACGTAATAAGATAATATAATCGGAAGCTTAGCGATAATTGCAGAACTGACATTTTGGTGAGATAATAAACTTGTTGGTCGATTACAATAATATCTAAACGTCATTAGAAGTATCAGAAAAATCTAGCCGAAGAGCCATCTGCCAACCCTGAGCGAGCCGCCCGCGCGCCCGCCCCCACTCCTCCGCCCGCGCCCGCTCGCAGCCGCCCATCCCGCAACCCTGTATTGATCTCGCCCGGCACGAGCTCCGAACCTTCAGAACAACCCGACTGCCACTCAATGACAAATAAAAAGACCGGTCAAGTGTAACGTCGGGATCACTAGTTGAAAATTGATATCATGTCAATGTAAATGGCTCTATTTTTACAACTTGCCTCAGTAAAAATTGGCTTCTTTTTTCCCTTGATTTAAAAATCAAGGTATCCAAATAGGTCACATTAATTTGTATAATGTGTTGCGTAGTATCAGTTTTGATTCGTGGAAATTATTATTTGGTAGATACTTAAAATTTAATTTCAGAACATTCAGGAAAATAATATATTTTTGAATTAATTTAAACTCAAAAACAAAAGATAAATATTATTTGAGTTAAAATGTCTATTTAAATTCAGTATCATCGAAACATTGTACAATGTCGATCGAACGTGCAAGTAGGTCAAAATTAGCTTGCAAGTGAGTCAACAAAGCGTTAACGACTATAAGAAAACTCTTATAGGAAATTGTATAATTTGTATGAAAATAAAATTACTATAGAGTTATTATTGCTCTTTAACCTTCAAGAACTCAACAGTTTCTTTCTGTAATAGTAGCAGTAACACAATATTTTTTCAGGGTAAAATATTAACATCCCTCTATTTTGCAAGTTTTGTATTTAAATCATTTGTGTGTGCGAATTAATGTAAATATGTTTCCTCAGAATACGAATAATAATACAATACTATATAGGCACTGCAAACACTCTTAATCTCGTCACTCGACAAAAACACCTAGTTAAGGAAAAATCTTGTGATTTTTTCACGGTGGTCTATATGTCAAATATTACTAACTATTTGAAAACTGACAGGTAAACAGAAAGAAATAGCTCCCATATTATTAAGCACTAATACCATTTTAGTGCAGTAAACAATAGTAGTAACAGGTGTTTATTTTATTTTTTTTACCCGAAGCACGCATATTCTAGATCTCTCTTCAGAAGAGATAGCCAAGAAACCAAATTCAATGAGTTTATTGAGGTATTGACTCTCTTTCATCCCAGTTCGATGGTATAATGTTATGATATTGTTCTCCTAACCTTCACTCACTTGTTCAATTTTATGAAAATACAACTAGTAGTGGGCAAAATTTTATTCTTGGTTCTTAAATTGTATTACATTAATGATTACTTAGTTAGTCACCCAGTCAGTGACATATTGCCCTAGTAAAGCGTGTTAAAACCAGAATATCCTCATCGATAGGTAATGTAAACAGCTACTCTATTGTTCTTAATTTGAATAAAAACAGAATACACCCCTCCTTAGGTTGAATGGGATTGAATTGATTTATTATTTAATTTATTCAGTTATAAATTCTATCTGCAGTATTAATTAAGCAAATCACACAGGAGCGCGAGTCAATCCCCCCGTTAGTTTGAATGTGAATGATGCCATTCGCTTGTTAGTTGGAATTAGGTTTACACTGAATTTTATTTTTCATAGATATCTTTAGGACATTTTTTGTAGTATTTCATAAAAACTGCTACCTAAATTCATCGAAAAATTATATTAATTTTGGCTATAATATGCTAGATAATAAATCTTATAACAATGTTTCTTAAAATTAATTGAAAGCTTAAAGACATTGATACAATAACTATATTATCAAACGGATATTTAATGTGTTCAAAACAGAATGTTCACGTTTGGATATGTATTCCGGAAAAGGCCGAACGCTTTGTAACCGATCGCACAACTCGAATACAAGCCTATGCCAAGTCAACACAAATATGCCAATTCCACCGAGCGGAACCCGGTCGACTATGCCGATCAGCTTAAACAAAACTGATTTAATAGATAATTGATCCGGTTCGGTGATGTTGTTCAACAAATATAGTGAAATCGAATATGCTGAGTCAAAAATCATTTTTTTTAAACGCTAACAGCAGTAGGATTCCCTGTGTCGTGAGTGGCATGGACAACACAAATAACACGTCACTAACACCCACGACCCGAGAATAAATATTTATCCGTCACATAAATATCTCCCCGGCCGGGAATCGAACCCAGGTCCCCTCGCTTCGCAAGCAGGGTCACTATCAACATCGTCATATAAGCTACGGAGCCATTGCTAAAAAACATATTTTTATCAAGTCCAAATGACCCCTCGTTTACTAGCTGATATATTCATCTCAATTCCTAATCAACTTCATATTGTAGCAACGTATTATTATTTAAACATAGAACATGAATAATGCAATACATTACCTTTATAAGACTCATGTATAAATTATATCAATGCATAAACCAGTATGACCTAGATTTTAAAAGTCCTAATATAATACTGTGTGGAATGGTGTTCCTCATTGCTGTCGTAGTGATGACGTAACGAGCACCTATACAATAAACTCGACGGGGGGACATAAGGAAGCGTGGGGTGACACGATGATTATATGCAATTTTATAACTCATCGTATCATGACAAATCGCATGTTATCGTCAAAACAATGCTATGACCTGTAAACTACTTTTGAATTGGAATCTGAATGCGTCCAATACAACAGTTTAGGTTTGTCGGTTGTATGTATAGTCATCGCGGGCTAGACTATAAACACAATTCAATTCATACTTATTTTGAGCATGAAGGAAAAATTTTTCCACATACATATTAATCATTTTTAACAGTGATGAGGCGGCCTGAAGTACTGATCTGAAGATCATATGACTCATATGACGTTAAAGAAGCCATCCTCTCTTCTCAATGGTTTCCGTAAGAATTATATTACCGGTACGAATATGATTATTAAATCATTAATAAATAATATTAATAGTATTTTTTTCCTTAAAGCCTGCTTCGTTAAATACTGTTGCTAAAAATAGATATCAAACAACTCGTAATCCGGCTGGAGTTTGGAGAACCAGTACTTTGTTTCTTCCTTATCTCTGCTTCTTGTCCAAAAACGCATTAGTGATGCATATAACGTTACGGGGTTCGACCACGAAGACAGAAGCCAAGCACCTAACCAGAACTTGACGAGTGCTTCGGCGACTGATGTTAGTGGTCAGTAACTAGCCAGACAGGTTTCACGGAATTACGGTGGAATTCTTCAGCTCCACAGTATGGGTTGTTGGTAAGTTAGCTCGTTTTACCCCTTAAAACTACTTCGCCACTTGTCACCAAACTCTACATGACATGACAAAATTCCCACATGACTCACCGACTCTTCGGACAGTCAACTTCGTCGGAGTTATCGCGGCAGTCGTTGTCACCGTCACACAGCCACAGCTTGTGGACACACAGCCCGTTGGCGCATTGATACTGTTCGATGGTGCAGTTCGGTGAATTCACTGTTGGGACATATAATTTTTATTTAATACTTTAGTATTAATTCAATTTAAATTTTAAATAGAGAAACGTATTATAAGTCTAATTATATAACATAATATTAAATTCAGAGACTAGGTACTACTTATCATATGTAACACTATTTTGATTTCTTTTATTGTAACTGAGGATTTTTATACCTCACATATTATGACAATAAAGGAGCAGGAAGTGATGAGATGAGGTGAGTTGAAGAGACGATGAAAGAGTTCAGTAGAAGTAGACCAAAGTCTTACAAAATTTCACGGGCTGGCCAACAGACCGTCTACGAGAAAAAAGAGATTAGGGAACAGAGATCTAATAAAATGTTACCGTAAAATAGTGCATCAATTTCTTTAATGTCTCTCATTATATAACATGCATTTTTATATTTCATCCATCATTATATAGTTAAAATGTGATATGCTGCTGATAAACAGGATGTATTCAATTTGCACTCGTTATCCTATTTTTCACACCGCACGTGTGTCAACGATACTGACAATACGCTGATGTACAAGACACACAGTAAAATAATAATAAAGTATGCTACACGTTTTTTCGGTATATTTTAGTATATATCTCGGCAACCGGGCAACGTGGCATGCTCTAGAGGAGGCCTATGTTCAGCAGTGGACAGTTGTAGACTGATGATGATGATAATAGTATGTATCTCTTCTTTGTCATAGGAGATAAAACCTAAGAAGCCAAGAATCACAGAACCAAAAGAACCTATCCTATACGTTTGATAGGTGCAGAATCACGTTTCAACTCTTTCCGTTCAGTTGGTACTTTATCTATTCCCAGAGGCTCGCTTGTGATTGATAGATAGATAAAGGTCTAGGTTTTACCAAATTTTGTATACTATATCTATTGCATGGTTTCGAAAATTATAGGTCCTGCCCAGCAGTGGACCTTTAAAGGCTGATAGATAGATGGATAGATAGGTAGGTCCATGATTTGATTATCAATAGTTCATAGTCTAACGTATTACAAAAAGCTATATTAAGGTCTTAAATATATATGGATGGTCTATGGTTTTAAATCTTACCACAATTTGTCTCGTCTGAGAAGTCTCCGCAGTCGTTGTCGCCATCGCAGATCCAGGAGAGCGAGATGCAC
Organism: Calpodes ethlius; assembly: GCA_018251375.1. Lineage (NCBI taxonomy): Eukaryota > Metazoa > Arthropoda > Insecta > Lepidoptera > Hesperiidae > Calpodes > Calpodes ethlius. The sequence continues at coordinate 2,212 of DWPA01007155.1, read as the reverse complement.
TCATTGGTACCTTGGCACAGGGTCTTGTTCTGGTGTTCATCGCAGACGGGCTCGCAGCCGGCTTCGTCCTCGCCTTCAGCGCATTCTATTACGTTGTTGCAGCGTTTCTCCATCGCAATGCAAGCACAGGATGCCTAAGAGAAAATTTTCTTAATATAATATAATTTTATTATGATTGTTAATGTTGTTAATACGGTTGTTATTATGACATTGCAAGCGCCAAATTTAAGACTTTCACGATTAAAGCACAATAGATACGCACTAGACACAAGAAAACAATTTCAACTTTATTTATATAGGTTTATTAAACCATTTTAAATTTTAACTTCTTTCTTTAGATACTATGATTACTTATTAATCTTACAAATTTTTATATGAATTTAAATATTACTTTCAATGTTTAATGGAAACGAAAACAAACTGGTCAACTGTATTCTCGATAAACTGTCGTTTATTGCATTGCTAATTACAATATTTTATTATAAATTAAATCACACAGAAACATTAAACCCAGCAATAAACAGTATATAGTACGGAATATTGTCTTCTTTCTACTTTCTTATTTATCTTATTCATATCTCTTATCTTTTACTATCTTATAGATTATGAACACGTAAAGATTCAAATAACTTATAAAAAAATCTATTACCTGGCATGCAAATTCATCCTTAGCACATTGCTCATGACAACCACCTTCATCGACATCATCTTCAGGAACTGCTACGTACGATCGTCCATTTGACAATCCACCATCTGTTCATAAATTTTGTTATGTTAACATAATCCTATAATAATCACAACCACAGTCCCTCTGCTGGTCTCAGCTCCTCACACAATGTGAGGGGTACAGGCCATAGTCCATCACGCTGGCCAAGTGCAGATTGGTGGACTTCACACACTCTAGAAAACATTATGATGAACCCTCGGGTTTGCAGGTTTCCTCGCAATGTTTTCCTTCCCCGAAGCAAGTGATAATTAACTTGTAATACGCACATAACTTTTTGTAAATAAGAGGTGCGTGCCGGATTCGAACTCACGCCCAACATTCGAACCACTAGGCTATCACTGCTTATGTTAACATCCTATTACACCATAAAAGTAAAACAAATCTGATATTCTATCTGGCTTGTTATGAGTACTTAGATCTTTAAACTCTGCTATGTAGGTAGCTAAAGAAATAGTCTCAAATGGTAATTAAGGGTGTCTTCAACTTATCAACGAAGATTCGGTTTGATCTAATTACAAGAATCTTTATATTTGTGACATTTAACAGTGAAAATGACATAGGCCAGCCAAACATAACCATATGTTAGTATTTTGTAGCCGGTTTAAGCTGATTTCGCGTTTTTGAGTATACTGTCCCTAACACTCTCGTATTTTTATATACTTATAACACTTTTTATGTTACATGTACACGAAGCTTATACTCAATATTTTTAAAGTAAAACCGTACCCATTTTAAAGTCATATTACACAAAGGTCCGGTCGGATGGGCAGGAATTTCAAAATTTAAATATAATGTGAAATTCTGAAATTCCCATAGTTGTATGTGTGAACATTAGTCAGGTAACTTACAATGCCATGGATCAATACGGGGCCTCCGGTATCCAGTGTTGATGCCCGGCACGTTGACGGAGTTCGGTGGTAAGAAGGGTGGTACGCGTCCGAAGGCCGATCGAGGGTCAGGTATGTCTACTGAAGTGTTCGAAGGGCGAGGCAACGATGGTGATTCATCGCCGCTAACTGTTGCATTAAATTAATCATCAGTAACATCTCACTTACATTGTTAGATATCGATAATTGTAGCCATAGTTTCTTTATTTGTATCCAAGATTAAAAAAAAAATTCAAGGCTGATTCTATAGTGTCCGAACTAAAGATATAAATATTTTTTTTTTGTATAAAGGTATAATTAGTTTTATCGCTCGTGTATGTCTAATCTACAAGAATTCATTTGAAATTATAACGGTTAAGTATTTTCTAGGTATCTTAGCACATGATGTTTCTTAGAGAACTCTAAAATTAAATGTAAGGATATATGTAGGATAAAAATAATGAATGAATTATTGCTCACCGTATATCCAAAGGAATGCTACAAAAGTAACGTAAACGGCGACCGGCGCCGGCATCGTGGCTCGATTTGTATCGGCAGGTGAATAGCGCTATGTGGGACGAGCTTAGGTAACCCGCGCGGCAGCCGCGCGTGTAGCCCA
>DWPA01007154.1:0-10510 GCA_018251375.1 Calpodes ethlius | reverse complement strand
TGTAAGCGTGAAAAATTTGTTACCAAGCCAAATTATATCTACATACCTAAGCTGCAGGTGATGTTTTATAGTTCGAAACATTATGGTGCCCATTTTCACTACGAAACCCTAAAAAAACTTTGACACAAATGATTTCTTGTGCTCATCTAGTAGTTTGTAAAATCATAAAGTGATATTGCCGCAGTCCACATTGTTCGAAGAGCTATTAATCAACGTCACAATGGGTCACATCAAAATCGATTGTGGGTATAGAGCTGATTTAAGCTTGATCTCTTCATTGTGCTCGTACTTATACAATGGAGGGATCTTGCTGAACGGGTTTTACTAATTTTACGTGTACAAGTTTATAAGCAGAATCTACTCTATAATACTAAATAACATTAAACATGTACAGCTCTTCCTTATGGATGAAGTAGTATTCACTATTTTCGGAAAGGGAGAGATACACAGATTGGACATTACAAATATTCATGACTTGAAAGAAAACATTTATCTGTAACAGACGGGAAGTCAAGCTTGGATGCTTCGATTCGCAAGATAACTAGTTACAGCGCTATAAAGTTGTTGTCTATCCTATGATGCTATTATATTTATTTTAAATCACTGTATAATAATTATTGAGTGAAATATATTCCTCCGAAGTATTGAACAGTAAATAATTGATGTGATTATTAATTTATTGAGAAATAACTATATTGAATCCATACTATTCGTAACCATAACAGTCCAGGTTCGTAATAGGATTAATTTTATAGAACCATGATTATCAGCTAGAATCGGGTCGGGCGGGCTAGGCAGAGGGCGGGCGCGATTCTCACACTCGAGAGATCACCTGAAAGTGTACCACTTAATAACTCACATCCTCTCTCGGCTCACTGGGCACCGTTGGATCGTCACATATCTCTAAATATGACCGCTCGAGCGTGCCGCGCGCAGCTTCACCACTCGTTGATTGAGCGCAAGCCCCCGCCCTATGCCTGACATATGGCCGGTCGGCGCCTCTCAATAGAAATAGTTCATTTTGATGCATGGATAACATACATGATGTTATTTTTACATGTTTTATAGCAGCTTGCCTTTATATTTCTGTGTGTGTGCAAGTGTATATATGGATTTACCAGATTTATACTGTTAAATGCCGTTAAAGTAAAAAAAAAAATATAATTTAATATATTGTTTACCTACCAAAATAAAGTTTCAATCCCTATTTTACACCCTTAGACGTTAGAATTAAAAAAAAAACCTTTTCTTATTGTCTAGTTCATAAAAGGAATTTGCAGTCTAAATTTGTAGTTCCAGCATAGGTAGTTTCGGTTTGGCGTTGACGAGTCAGTCAGCAAAAACGACGTACCTTTGCATAATATTAGTAATGACAAACCAACACTGTTTTAACCAACCAACTAAGAAAATCTCCTTATAACGTTGTATTTTCAATAATATTGTCGCTAGCGTCACAAGAGTATCATAATATTGTGCAAGGTTTACTTAACGAGAATAAAGTACATGGAACTATTGAAGAGTTTAATAATATTCATTGGGTTCGGGCAATTTTCCGGGCCAGCGGCGGCGCGTCTTTGATCAGCTCCGACTAGCCCGAGAAGTCAAATTGACGGCGTAACTATAGCTTAACAAGTCCTTAAAGCTACACAATAATTAGATTTGTTTAAATAACATCTTTTAGATAATCCCTAAAGATAGCTCAGTCGTTATTTATAAAATTTAATATACAACGGAGCCAAATTGCGGTAAGTTGTTGGGGAACCGTACAGAAATATCTATAAACATCACTAAAAGCATTTTCCGAAGTACTTGTTTTCAAAGATAATTCAATTTTACACCCCAAATACGTTACCCGACACGTGTAGGTTGATAATCCTGGCGTTTGTCTTCCCGCGAATGCGTGTCATAGGGATGCGAACGAACCACCAGTCGAGGGTTCGAAGGGTAGTGATGCGTCTTGGAAGGCGGGCGCCTTTTAAACATTATTGCCGGTTTGAATGGTAATTATGTTTAGCACAATGATCACAATAGACACCGCTAACTCAAAAATGCTTACATGTAGTTCAGTGGGTTTCATCGAAGCATGACGAACAACAAAATCTGCAAATGTATATTCAATATGTCCTCGAATTACCGTATTTTACACGTTGAGCGTGAAATATTAATCAAAATACGAAATTAAAACAAATTCAATATTCAGAAATTTGACATTCATAAATTTTATCACTTAGTAATTGAATTGATACATTGCAGTTTGTCCCTCATTTATTTGAACTGTGGGTGTTTATTATTCACTACCAGTCCCCGCGACTTTGTCTGCGTAGAACTTGGGAAACTATTTGAATAGATCAAAATTGAAAAAAATGTTGAAAACCGACTTTCAATTACAAAATTATGTTACCAAAAAAGAAGATTATTTTGATTAGTGCCCCTTTATGGAAAGTTTCAAAAATATAATGAAAATAGATAAACTACACCTTTTTAATCATTTACTATTTACAATGGAACTCTGTTGAGTTTTCACATAATATAATGTATAAATAAATGCCTGCAAAAGATATAAGTTTTTTCATAAAATTTTCTTTTTCTTTTTCAACCTTTTTTGTACAATGAAATTTAAAGTACATTGAATTTATGTCGAAGTAATTATACTTTGGAAGATATTTTCTCAAATCTACAAAATAAACAAACAGAATCTAATCGACAGCCATTTACGATCATAAATTTTATATATCAATTAAAATAAAAAAATATCTGCACTATTTGACTTTTTTTTTATCCTTACAGAATATAATAAAAGAAAAACTAAAGTAAGTAAGAAAAGTTTGTTGTAAATTGAAGCCAATTAATTAGTAAATAAAAAACCTTAAGATAAAAATAAAAAGAAATTTAAATTTGATCCAGTAAACTCACTATTCAAAAACCCTTCAATTGGAACTTTGAAAAAATATTTCATTTTCTTTCAGTATATTTATTCAGTATGTCCTTTGAGTTTTATAACATGTCGTAATTGACTTAAAATTTCGAATATGGAATAACTGAATTGCAGTATTTAAATTATGTTATGCTTTTCGACACGCAAAAATAAATCTCTTATAATGATTAAACGTGATTTGGTCTATAACTGGCTATTAAATTTGTAATTCGTATCGATTACAGAGTAAAACATCCTATTGTATTTCTACGGTGTTTCTATATTATGTTAGAACAGTCAGGAGGGAACTAAACAAGTAAACCACTTACCTTTCAAGTGTTGCAAAGTGGTCCAATTGGCTTTACACGTCAATCGCCGGAGGTGACACGAGGGCCCTCCACTCCACTAGTAGTGAGAACATTGAACGAAATAACTTGTCTCTATCGATTGCTTCAACGAAAATAAGACAATTTTATATCCTCTCATACATTTTTACTCGCGACAATGACAGTATTTGTAAGCATTGGCATGTAAAGACACTTAGTTTAGTTAATATGAATGAAATATTAAGTCTCAAAAGAAAGAAGACAGAAAAGGTTCGCTACACAAATTCCAAAACGTTGAAAAGTTTCTTTTTTGACGAACATTATTTCCAAATTTAAAATATTTTTTATAAAATACGTTTGTATCAGTCGCGTGTGCTATATAGGAGAAACGGAACGCGAGTGCGATCAGGTCACGGGTTGGGGACATCCGGTGATGTCGCGCCCTTCCGGTGCGCGCGCGCTGCGGACCGTGACCACATGTACCATGCTCTGATAAATGAATATAAAACCTTCTTGTGTGTGGTTGCCAGCTCAACTAATTTATTGAATGCGTAACCCTGACGTTGAATATTATCATGAAAATGATTTAGTAGGCTTTGCCTGTTCGTGGTTCACGGCAAGCGTGAGTCTCTCGGTTTCCATTAGGAAACTCTAATTATAAAGAATCTGACATACTGTCACGAGGCTTTAAAGCAAAATGCTGGAGGACTTTTACCCTTTGGAGGGGCTCAGCATATTTTTAGATCGCTTTGAGAAAAAAATAGAGGGACCGAAAGCAAAGATAGTTTTTTGGAGCATGAAAACATGACATTTATTGACGATTGACAGGAGTCCTCGGACTCAAAACATATGTACTTTCAGTATTCATTTTATAAATAATTATTTGAGCTTGAGTCCAAGTGAAGCTCGTAGTTTAATTTCAACCTAGTACCACCAAGTTTAGCTCCAAGAGCATTGTATTCTAAACATCAAATTAAACCACAAACTATTTCTGTGTAGTATGGGTAAGGAATAGTAGACATTTCGAAGCAAGAATAAGGAATATAATAAATATGGTTTTTAATTAATTCCGATTTATTTTTACATTTAAGATTTAACAAAAGAAATGGAAAACAAATCACGGTAATATAAGTGACAAAGTTTTTCCAGTTAAATCACAAACGAGAAGAGTCCATAGAGCATTTATTAACATTTTAAATATAGATATAGATAGATACAGAGAAATGCTGCAGGTACTTACTCGATATTCGGCGACGTTACGCATTATCACAACAAACCAAGTACAAATATTCGTTCGGTAACATAGCTGCAACGTTACATAATTATACGATGTTCATGTTACAACTTCACCTTCACGGGTTCACTATGTTCGTTATTTGCTCAGAACCGTCCATAGAAGAGTAAATTAAAGAAGCCGTGCTTAATTTATAGCCGTAAACCTTCAAAAGCTTCGTGTAATTTACTGTACTTTATTATGAAGTACTTGAAGAGTTGCATGTACGTTTGTCTCCTGCCATTAGCCTAGCTTATTAACCAGTACATTCCCATCGTAAAGTTCATAACAAGAGGCCTATAATCCAGTTGATGCTTACATTAGCAATGTTCAGAGCACGTGCGAGTATTAATGCAGCGTCTTAGCTGAGCAGCTGAGAACGGCTAATTAGTGTACTGCCCTCTGATGTAATTACCGAATATTGGGTTACGTGCCGTCGCAGGATGCACTTAGCGGCCAAGGCACAAACTAGTTACTGACCTCTCGAGCAGGCACTTAGGTCATACTGTTTAAGTATGTACTTTATCTTCATTGTTTCCTAGTTATACGTACCTTATATACTACTACTTCTACGTACCGCTGTTCTATCATACTATTTTTTACAGTCTCAACAGGTAAGGATAATATCTACTAAATGTAGGTACATTAATTTGTAAATTTATAACTTTTAAAGTTTCTATTCAAAATATTGATTCCGTACTTTAATAAGTGAAGACTTTCATAATTAATCAGTGACACGACAGTAACGCTCAAAACGAATTCGTTTCGCGCTTCAGTACGTTTTTTGACGTATGCAGTCGATATTCAACCACCGATGGACGATACACGCGCAGAAGTCGTGTGAACAGTTTTTAGGTTTTCATACACTTTCTGTTGTCACTGCGGTCGAGCTCAACACTACGTCAAAATAACGTATCGCGTAGTCGTCGTGTGAACCTGGCCAACGGCCAACCATCTTGTTTTGTAGAGTTAGACATAAGATTTTTTGGACGACGTATCATCTTGATTATAAAATAGCCATCTCTAAATACCAACTTCTATTTTCGCTACACATCTCTTCACTCGATGCATAACGTGCAGTATGACAGCGATAATGCAGTCATAGTTAACACAGATTTAACTTGAATTTTATGCGTTAAAATCCTTTGATGTGTCGAATAAACCGTTACTCGAATTATTACTTAACGTGTAACTAACGATATCACAACCTAATTAGAGTGCTAAAATGTTGACCACGACTGTGAAATTATTTTTATTTTATTATTAATGCGTTAAATAGCGCCCTATAATATGTAACATTACGTAACGATTCCCATAGACAATATAGACACGTTAAGGAGATTCGTTTCAAAAAAGGAAAGATATTGTTTTGTTTTTTAGTTAAATAACATGCCTAGCCTTAACGATATCGGCTGCATTATATGTCTGTAACCTTATTAGTTATATTTGGCCAGACTGTACCTATTAAGCAGCTGACGTGAGATATTTAAGAAAATAATTTGAAATATGTTTCACTGTCGCCAATACTGAATGATAATTTCAATTATAATTCATATGTATATGAACACAAAAGACCTGTAATTAGGAATATGCTATGTGCGTATGGTTATAAGCGTAAAGCTCATATAATATGCTTTTGGACCTCTGTCAAAATCGTAAAGCAAAATTATGATTCGTGACAGAAGCAGTAGGGTAGTATGCACGGATATGCGCTCGGCTGACCAATGCCACTGTTGCCTAATTGCTTCCGATCTCCTCTGAATAACTGTCGCGTTCAATTGACGAAATTTGAACACGTGAATGGCTGATAAAAGGCATTCCCCTATTTCAGCTATCGGTTAAAATTTTACCATAAATGTTACAGACTCTTTGAAATATATCGCAAAGTTTAACCCAGAAATTGTTATATAAAATCGTGTTGCATCCTGCAACACGAGCGTCGTAACTGAATTAATATCAAGTTCCTTTTAAAGTTTACCTTTAATGGCTTTAATAGGCCTCGTATGCGACGTAATGAATTTACTGTCGCAGACCGGAACACTCGTCGCTGCTGTGATTAAACGATATTGTGTTGTGTATCATTTTTTCCACTGAGAACAGAAGGACTAAATGAAGCCAAATTTATGCCAGTAAATCTGAATAAAACATTATCATTGTTGTAGAAACTTGCATGTAAAAAGTTTCAGTGTAATTCATTACACGAGTTACCTAACATAAGGATCGATAAGTGGATGTGTGGATGCTCGTAATTTATATCGACTATTTCGTGTTTCACAGATTAGTTAGGCTATGATTTTAATTGTTATGGCTAAATACCTTCTTGGTTCTTTATTAGATGGCAACTCATCGATGATGATCTGATGGTAGCTAATTATCATCAGATGAGTTGTCAATTTTTATGGTTTCACTGATAAAATTATTGGCTTTTGACCAACATTGATAACATTATTTTATACTGTTGACTTTCCCGACTGATATCTTTAGTAGGTACTTTGATAGATGTTTATTTTAAAATACCTAACACATAGCTCTTCGTTTTTATAAAGAAGCATTTCTGACTCCCATTATTTCACATTTCATGATTTCTTTCACTTCACTCCTACTGCAAGCCACAGATCGCACAGAGCGCACTTAGATCGAAACCACCATTCCCTGCTAATTTTATATGCAAGAACATTTGTGCTAAATACTGTAGTAACAAGTGAAGTTTTCGTTATTCGCAGTCAGTTTGTAACATACATTAATAAAACGTCCCACTTTACGAACATATTGATGTCACGTCAAAATTGTCAAATCCTGAAACATGCTATCAATTGAATTTAATTTAAACCACGAAATTGCTTGCATGTATAAAAGTTTCGAATTTGAAAAATCGGAGCAAGCCATTCTTTTCCGTTCTCCATATAACTTGGTACATGCTACGGTAAATAATATACTGGTCGCTCATGTAATATGCACGTATAATATAACATACTTGTACATGGGTATATAAGCTTCTGATCCAGGTATCAACATTTTTGACCACATTTAATTCTTTTTTTTGCCTACAGTTGGTCAATCGTATATTAAATAAGACATTTTATGGCAAACTATAGATATGTACGGTATCATATAAAATCCAGACGGGGCACGAAACTCCGCCTGCCCGCCGTCGATTCGCCCATGACCATATTCATAATGGAAGCATTACTCCTCATTAACGATTGGCATTAGATATATAAATTTTTGGCATTAGATATATTAATATTTACCACATTTATGGGATGTTTTTATGGTTCTTTATTTTAGAAAAATATGTATTTATTGCAATGTGTCACTTAACAAATGCTGTCAAAACATTTATTAGGTACGGAGAAATGCTTGACTAGACATACAAATAGATAGTGATTGCGAAAACAAAGATTTCATTTCGTTATTGGTAACGAAGTACCCATGTATTTTAGAATAAGGAAAGGAAACTATAGAAGCAGATAAACAGATTAAAAATCCCAAAAATATATTTGTATAATCTTTAATATAGTGACACAGTCTCGTTTCGATTATAATGTAGAATATGTTTTTTTGTCAATTTGTATACACAATTAACACAATTGTAAGATCTTTGAAATCAAGATAATTAAGCTGAATGTTTAATTATATCTGGAGAAAATAACACTTTTTCTAATATTAAAATATATGATTTTTTACGTATTTATTCGTAAATAATAACTAATGAAACTTTAAATAGCTTTTACTTAAATAGATGTTTAAAAGTCAAGTGTACTTTTCAAAGAGAATAAAAGTTTAAAGCTCATATTTCAGAACAAATCTCAGAAATAAATAAAATATTCTCAACCAATTTTTATGTCGAATCTTCTAATTTAAAATTAGAACGTTTAAGCATCAATATCAGACTTGAGTATGTGCCTTAAACCAATATTATATATCTATCTACTACTATATATATACCTACTACTAACCTACTACTAATATATAAAATATGTACATTTACTAAGTCTAAACTACATCACATGTTTATATTTAATCCTAATGACCTGAGCCAGGTTTATACGCATAATCCCATATATCCGCGAAGCATACACTCGAGTGGAATCTGTAGAACATCATGAGAGGAAGACTGATGTGGCCGAGGATAGACCAGACAACTTTGCCGTAGAACGCGTATCGCTCGTCCAAGCTGTCCGGCGACTTGAAGGAGAATGTGTAGAAGAGCCACATGCCGACATTGGCGATGATAAGAAACATGAGCACCTCACGACCTGGTTTCTGTCGCCGATGCTTCTTCATGTTGCTGCATCGTCGTAAAGCAACAATGATCAGGGTGCTTTGGATCACTACTTGTATTACCTGTGAAAATACATGTTTGAATGAGATTTACTAGGAAGGGTAAAACTCTCTTTAAGGCTATTAAACTGTCTAAAAATTTTGCGTTCTAGCTGGAACAAACAATTATGTAAGAAATAAATGTTTGTTCTCTAGTTATGGATCTTAAAACTATGTGACCCTATGAACAGGAAATCGTATTGCAAATGTTTGAGTGTAAAAAGGTTTATTATATTACTAGTAATCGCCTTCTTCAGCTTAAAACAGCTTCTTTGTTGAACCTAAACGCAAAATGTTAAAAATATAATTGTTGAACTTGATATATCATTGTTATCTGTAAACCGATTGAAATAAAATTAACTATAACTGTTAATCCAAACTTATTACAATACGCCAGTGTAAATTGCATTCAAATCGATGAGGCCGTTTCTGTGATTAGATGGAACAAAACATCAGTCAGTAACAGATGTAGATTATTATTGTAACAAATATAAACAGATAAATAAAAAATACTCTTACCATGACTATAATATCGATGGACCTCACAACGTTAAGGATGCTGATGGTAGCGACGATACTGAACACAGTTTCCATGAAGAAGGCGGGCTTGCAGATGAAAAGAAGAACATCATCGAGAAGACTCATCGGGTGTTCATTAACGTCGAGTTTTATTATCTGCTTAAAAGCTAATATCGCTGCGAAAAGCATCACGACATGCATAGCTAGACTCGTGCAATTGTTCATCAGAGTACCAAGTTCGAGCATGAAGTCTCTGGAATGACAAATATACATACATATAATTATGCTATGGTTTCAAGCCATTAACGGCCCACAGAATGCGGGTTTTTCCTCATGAGGTAACCTAGAACATCCTCCACCACGCTGTTCTAGTACGGGCTGGTGGAGAGGTTAGTAGCCAACTCGTGTCGGAAATGTATATGCCACAAGAAAGCCTACCAAAATGGCTTATTGACTGCTATCTATTAATAAAAATCGCGACCGATGGCTTTAGTTGTCCTACGAAATACGAAAGTGTTCTTGTAATATTACCACTAGCGGTCTGCTTTTGCTTAACTCGGTTGATACCGCCGACCGTCATTGGAAATCTCTTAGACGGTGAAAATGTATACAAATTTAAATATTCTACAAATATATTCGGTTTTTACAAAGTGGACATCCCTGGACAGCCGCAAAAGCTAGTTATAAAAATAAAGTAAAGGTAATTTAGTATTTCCAAGGAACTTACTCTCCAACACTACTAAAAACAAATCCAACGATGAGTTGACCTGCTACTATAACCATTAGTACGAGACCCAAAAACAGGCCCTTGTTTGAGGCGTGACAGTCAGCGTATATGACCATGTTACTTGTGAAATCATTATCTTCGTTGGCTGTTGGTATCCTGAAAAGATTATTAGAAATATTAGGGTTACATAGTCAAAACCAAACCCTTAAAATTCAGTTATGTCCATCTGTTTCATCATCATCATCACAACCCATAACTGTCCCATTCTTGAGCTCCTATCTCCTCACACAAAGTGAGTAGTATGGAACTTAGTCCACCACACCTTCGAAAACATTATGGAGAACTCTCAGGTATGCAGGTTTCCTCACGATGTTTTCCTTCACTGAAGCAAGTGATAATTAATTTGTACACAATTTGTGCACATAAGT
>DWPA01007153.1:0-10510 GCA_018251375.1 Calpodes ethlius | reverse complement strand
AATATCGGCCTCGGCCGGGAATCGAACCCAGGACCCCTCGCTTCGCAGGCAGAGTCACTACCAACTAGGCTAAGGGGCCGACAATATTATTTAACAAGCAACTCTCTAGTTCCATTAGTTTTTTAAAAACTTAATAAATAAAGAAAAAAATGATTTGTCTTTCGCGATAAAACTCTCTAAATTTTCAGAAATTCATCACGGAAATCTCGCAGATCTATTCAACAAGGCATGAAACCTGATTCAGCTAGAGGTCCAGCGAAGATAAATTTCAATGATAAAGATGATGCATCCGAGAAGCGATGCAGCGAATTGGGTCGTCTCCAAACTAATTATAAGCTCATAAATCCACGCGCATCCGACCGACCCTTCGCCTGTACGTATAAATTTTGCTGCGGACGCTACAAGGGGATCTACTGATGCCTGCGATGGATTGTTGAGGAAACAAGTTGTTGCTTAATATAGGTATATGCAGATGCAGTTCGCTAGAGGCTTATTACAAATTTATATACACATAACCGTTATCGTTTCAAAGCTTTTCACCTTTCAGAGCTTATTTTGCCGTAGAATATCAAAAAATACAGCTAGAATTATCATACACTAACTTGACGAATGCCTGTATAAAGTAGAAAGATAATGAATAAAATAAATATAAATGACATAATTTATTCAAAGGTCACACATGCTATAACCGTTCATAATATACCGCTAATATACTTCGTAGCAAACGAACAATTCTTGTATATTATTCTTGATCTTGGAAACGGCTCCAACAATTTTTTTGAAAATTTGTATTCAGAGGGTTTCGGGGGCGATAAATCGATCTAGCTAGGTTTTATTTTCAGATAATGTCGTTTAAAATGTATTTTCATTGAATAATAACCTCCTTCAATACCATTAGAAAACAAAGCTAAATTTCGCCGTTACTGTCAAAATTGTTATTTGATGCAAAAATAATACGGAACTTAATAATAATAACCAAAAATATACATAACTAAATGAAACGAAACATGAACCAAATAAAGAAAGTTTAAAATTGTAAAGATTCTATTTGTTTGCCAGGATTGCGCCTCAAATTGTTTTCTAAGAATCACATCCACGCGACGAATGACTACTGCCTAAATAATAGTATACTGTTTATGTAATAAAATATATCATGATTTAAGATATTATAAAAACTTTGGGGAAACAAAGGAGGTCGTAGGCCCTCATTAGCCTCACAAAAAACCATTTATACGAATATATTTGCCTTAAAATCTGTTCATTCAACGCAGGTTCCGGCACATTCGGCCCTATAATGATGTCAAAATAATGGCCATTTTTACCAGAAAATCAGTTTGTTTCTCAAGCACCAATCAAGTATTTCAGGCCAAAACGTAAATATATTTTTACGCGACAGATTTTAAAACATGCGACGTGTTGAAAAAACTTTTCGTGCGAATCTCTTAATTTGTTTATGGATTTATCGCATGTCCTAAATATTTATTATCGAGTGTAACCATATTTTTAACAGCCATACTTATGTTTTGGTTTAGTTCATTTTTATAAACTACATGTTACTAGATGAAGAACAGTGATTAAAAGATTATCAATGACTTTCTATCGCTGGTTGATAGGCAACGCGTTGTTGTTAGACACTTACTTGAATTTGGTTTAAAATATACATTGTAATGAATCTTTCAAATGAGATGTTTATTCGCGGCAAAAAAATAGCCTGTAGTACTCGTCGTCTTCCCAACTATCTCCAAACCAAAAAATATACAATAGCGACGCTCCGTTGCGCCGTTAAAGAAGGATAAACAAACAAATACACTTTCATATTTATAATATGAGTATGGATCAGAGAAAAAGGGTATTGATTCGACTTTGAGTAGAAGAATATTTTTTTAAACTATTATTTTAATACATTTGGGGCAACGTCTTCACGTATATCATTCATTATTATTTGATATATAAATTATGTATTTTTTATGACCTTTTAATTGTTTCCTGTTGAAAACGGACCCCTTAAAGTTTCGTATATCTGTCCGTGTGTCTCTTCGTCTATTATTTTATCCGTCCTTGCCCAGCGCAGTTCCCAAACCCTATGTATGCTATATACTATCTGCAATTTAGCTTAGATACTTATTAGTATATATTTCAAAGGAAAACTACACGACTACTTAGGATTTGTCATTTGTTACATTATCACTTATTACAAAAATAATTATTTAAAAGTTATTAGTGACATCAAAAGGGACACACGATGAGATATTATGGGTCGTGGATGTATACGACGTGTGTCGACGACACGGCATCACGATATGGGGTGATTTAAAACACAATGTTTCTTTTATTTTAAAGTAATATGGATTTCAAGCAAATTATTTTCATTTCAAATACAAGAACTCATTGAATCTGCATAAATAGTTTTTCGATACAAAGCGAGTTACGGCTAGTGCCCAATAAATCCGAGACAGTTGCGCAACAATCGCCGGGAGCTAGGGAGCGATTTACACCGACTACATTGTGTTGGCACCGATCGCCGCCAAAAACGGCTACTTGTGAGATCATTTGAATTTTGGATAAAAGGAACTTCTTACGCGTATAAGTAGAAACTTATATAGGTCTGAAAACGTGTTACATATAAATAAATATCAATAAAAAAATAACGAAAATTTAAAAGAGGTTTCAGATGTTTTCCCTTTCACGCAAGAACGCATCCGTTGCACGTCTTATTATGTCATAAAATCTCCTAAGTAAACTGATGTTTATGATTCTTTTTCAGAATTCAGAAAAACCGTGATACCGTGATGAAATACGTACATCATTATTATACTGTTCAGTCATTGAAATCTCTTGAAACCAAAAAAACATATTACAAGAATGCCTCAAGATGCCTACTTTTAAAGACGTGATTAGATCGAAACAAACTTCCCACATTGATGATCCAATATAACGATACCATGGGCCTACGCTTTGCGCTTAGAAATTTTGAAAAAAAAAACAAAATTATCGTGCATGGTTTCACAATACTAGTAAAAAAATTGAAAGTAATTTAAATTTGGAACATGTATTTTTGCTTTTAAATAAACGAATTATCAAAGAAATTATAAATCTAGCCAATTCCATACATGAGAACTCTGAGTGGTCCGGTTATACCGGTATAACCGGGTTCATCGGCTTCTAAGCAGGTTATGCCAAGGTCATCTATGGAACCAAATTTCAATGAGCATGTTTAATATTCCCAATACAACTAAAACAACTGAACACTTGTCACGGTTCAATTCGCAGACAAAGTAACCGAGAAGGTCATTAAGTTACCAAACCGCAGTATTTTCGGCGGGAGTTATTAGTTAACTAGTTCAGGGCCGCGGCGGCTGTAATAATACGCGATTTTCTCAGAAACACAAATAAATGCAACTCAAACGTTGTATTCTGGAAAAATACAGCTAAACGCTGGCTGACGTACGAGCCGTCATGTTTGTTTTGACTGATCGGGTCAGCGATGTAATGACGACAAGTGTTCACGCCTATTTCACGATCTCGTAGACTTAGGTTTTTTACATGAATAGCTGATTAACGAGCAGACGGACCATCCAGAAGTGAAGTAATTACGGCCGGTCAAGGTTTAAAATGTATGTAACACGAAAGGCGTAACGGACGTGTTACCGTCTAAGAAGCGGGGGGCCCATTTATTGTTGGTTCTATAATGCAATAACTGAAACTTTACATGGTTAATCGACGTGAGAGATCAACTATCTAGGAAGGTAAAAACTCGAATATTACTCTGGAGAATCGTTCTAGCAAGCTAAGCTATCTCCAGGAGAAGGGTTTTCATTAGGGATTTTTCGCCACGAGAAGGAGAGTTGACCTTGACTTACTCTTTACAATTTGGGCCTACAAAATGACCTATTATAGTTTTATTCGGCAGGACTACGACATAATCTGTTATTACATCATTAGTTGGGTAACCATGAAAATATCCCTGCATTAAAAGTACCTAGTACCTACGTCAAAAATGCCAATTTTCTGAGTGAAACTTAAACTTTATAGCCGAAGAACATTATATATATTATAGTCGATTTTAGGGCGAGTAGCAGCTCGGGCCACGGGCTACGTAAGATAAGTTTGGTTTTTGCAATGAGCGAAAGCATAAATATGCTTAGAATGAAAGAATTCGATCTGGAAGGATTTGTTCCAGAATTTTTGCAATGATCCATTTCTGACCCCATCTCATTTATAGCCCTGTGCCATAGCTTAAACCAACAGCTAGAAAGGAGATCTGGCTGATATTCGAAAAAGTGACTACAGACAAATTAAATCTTATTTTATATCATTGTTAACCCATTTTTATTTAAAATAGACGCAGGTGGCAGAACTGTTTCGCGGCTCTTTGCGGGTCGCCGCTTCCTATTAAATATTGCCGTCGAACTAACTGCTAACAGGCATATTGGTTGATTTTAAGGATATCTTTAAAAGGACTAAATTCATCTTGATTAGAATCGTTCGTAACATCAACTTCAAATACTGCAATTGAAGGAACATTGAAAATAATAATTTAATGGTATGATCCAAAAGGACCGATAAATACAGTTGGCATATGAAGTTTGGGGGACTCGATGTTGGTAATATACACTACGGAAATGTTTTTAGATACTTTCTAAACAAACTCCCACATAAGTATTTATATCTTTTGAAATTGTTCGAATTACAGCTGTGTTTTGCAGGTGCGCCGGCGTGGTAATAATAATAATAAATCTTACTATAATATAATAAACTAGCCGAGACCTGCGCGTGTTGCTACGCCAACACGAACTATCACGGAAATAAATGAAATTAATTGGAATGATGGTGGCGCCATCTGTCAAAAATTGGTCGTACCAACTTAGAAACCTTCGTGGGCTCATACACAACAACTTTGCTAAAGATCATCACATGATTAAATGTATCGTTTACGAGTCTATAAAGGACACACAGACAAACATTCATGTTTATATATTGACTAAAGGTACCTGAGTACGATCTTTCGTACGGATACATTTTAAGGGCATTAAAACCTAGAAACCTGAATGTGCATTATGTCTAAAACCTTATTCTGTATCGAATTTTAACTTGATTTTGGGGCAATTTTTAAATGTATCATTATGTAGATTTTGGAATTTGTCTTATTTTTATTAAACGCTTTTATTGAGCTTAAAACTGCATTTTTTTCAAGTGTGTGAGAACTTTTACTCTTTCTTCTATTGCAGGTAATATTGCATAAGAATGATTCAACTTATGTATACCGTATATACGTTATGTGTACCGTATAACGTAACTTTGTGTACGTTTCAACTTGATTACAAGGATCCTATACTATAATCATGAGGTGGAAAAAGTGATGAACGGAACTCTACAACCATTATTAGCTTCTACGAGTTTTTGTTCTTGTCATTGGTTTTGACGAATTCCGCCAACTATAATATCATTCGATTTTAGTCCATTCATCAATGCTTGCCTTTCGTTTTTCTGTTTATCAATTGTTTTTTAATTTCCGGAGAATGTGGGCAATATAAAGATTGCATCAGGACGAGAAATTGTGTAGAAAATAGCCAAAAGCTTTTCAACTAGAGCTCTTTACGAACAGAAAACTACACAATAGTATAAAGCTATTTCCCAACAGATGTAGTGTTGCCACTCACTGAAAGATAAGACATGCCAATCGGAAATAGCTGTTAAGGAATGCGGCATTTCTGTAAATAGAACGATGTATCAGTCTTTATTGGTGAGAGGAGAATCGCGAGGCCGCCGCCCGATGGCAAGCCGAACTTACACCCTTGTCGTTGTATCCTATTCAATTAGATAATAATAACTTTCGTAAGAGTTTCTAATAATCAGTACTGAATAAAAGTCTCCCATAAAGCTTTATTTATTTATAAAATTTTCACATAAGGACTGCCTCTACGTTTGCCAGCTACGACATTAATGGAGTGAATTAATTATGAGAAAAAATTATTTAATTTCTAAAATTGTATATAGGATCGTAGTACAACAATAAAATTACATTAATTAACATGGAGTAAAACAAAGAATACCCGGCTATTAATGTTCATCTTTAAAGCGCATATGATATAAATGGAACCATTAAATATTTTTTTAGTCCTGGCAACAAAAAATACTGTTTCTTTCACTCCTAAATCTGCCACAAACAAATGGATGCTAATAAAGTATATTGTCTAGTTTGTATGAACTATCGGCCATTAATAAACTACAACTACAGATTTATACAAAGTGTAGGTTTAATTAATCAATAATATTTGGATACGGACGCCAGTGACAACAGGACTAATCTACACTAACACTACTATCATCCACAGTCCTCTTACTAATGAGTAATAACTAAGTAAGGTCCATACTCATATTATAAATGTGTTTCTCCTCCCAATTATCTCCAAACCAAAAATCATACTATAACGGAGCTCCATTGCGCCGTGAAAGAAGGACAAAAAACAAACAAATACACTTTCGTATTTTTAATATTAGTATAGATTTACGTCCAAGGTAGACTTGGTTAGTATTAAAAACTAGACAAGGTTACTAAGGTAGACTAAAAAGGCTTCCTTGAAAATTCACATTACGTATGTCTATTAGTAATCTAAGCATTATTATTTTATGATTAGAATGACCATTTCACAACGTGACAACCTTTATGGTCAAGTTTCACGGCATTAACGTCGTGCCGTAAACGTGCCGAGCTCGGTTGACGACCGCATAACACTGTTTTACATCTCTCATATAATATATGGACACGATAAAATAAATAAATTATATCAGCGCATTTCTTGATATTATACACAAAGTTTACCGTTCTCCTTTCGAGTATATTATTCGGGAGGTCGTAAAATTAGGCGCGTACGCAAGCGATGTCGTGAATCGTACCCGTACGTAAACTGAGAAATTAAGTCAGGAAAATATGTTCGCGATATTACGTTCGTACGTAATGCTGTTATTCTAAAGTAGAATTGACGTATTCAGGTTTCGCTCGCTACTCTATATAAAATTGTAGCTCAAAGTACATAAATAAATAAATATATTAAATAGTTTTAAGCTTCTAGTATTAATTATACAGATGAATGGCAAAGGTTGTTTTCCTTACAAGATTTAATTTAACTTGCAATCTTTCATAGTTTGTTAGTATGCTGGTATATTTATTTGGGTCTAATCTTGCGTGTAATATTGAAATAATCGCTTTATACTATATGCAATTGAATATATATACCGTACATACACCACAGTAACTTTTTTTACAACTTTTGTCTGTCCGTCTGTATGTTCTGGGAAATCTCTGAAATGGCAGCACCGATTTTGACGGGACTTTAATGGCAGGTAGCTGATGTAATAAGGAATAATTTAGGCCACTAAACAAAATAAAATAAAACACTTTTTGTTAAATTCCACGCGGACGAAGTCGCAGGCACAGGTTGTTTATGATATTTTTGAACAGTCATTTAGAATTATACATTTACTACTACTAAATACATGATCACAAGTTTATAGGTCATAATTCCAGATGTAATAGTTCTGTTTGAACTGGATCTTAGTTTTACTGGCACTCAAAAGCTGAATTGTGACTTGTAAGTGTCGATAACAGGCTTATTACACTACTAAATGCTAGTTTTTCTTCATAAAACAGACACAGGTAATTACCCTAGCGTACCTAGTTAATTATACAAATGCCCTGAGTTTCCACGTTCTACGTTCGTCATTTGCCGTAAATTATTTGGACGTTCTCTCGGAGGTACGGAAATCATTGTAAATGTTTTAACTGGAAAGCGAATGACACGAGCTTTTTTAACTTCCTAATATTATAATGTCACTAATATTTTATTATAAAAAAACAGTTATATCCTAGTGGTTTGAATATTGTTTTCCCGAGGTTTCCATAATGTTCTTAAAGGGGTGTGAAGTCTACCAATTCGCGCTAGACCAGCGTTGTGGACTACGGCCTTTACCCCTCACAGTTTGAGATAAGACCCAAGCCCTACAGTGGGACAGTTAAGGGTTGTGATGATGACTATTTTAATATAATTCGTGTAGCCGTTGCATGTTTAACTACAGTGAAGACCCGTATCATAATAAAATGTACTCCGTCCAGTATAAATTAAGTTTAAAATTTTGTATCACATTTCCAAAATGAATGAGGTTTAGTATCACTGCATTCGTGTCTTCGACCTCAATGAATCCAAAACCTAGGATTCTCTTTCACTGTCCGTACTAAATTATCCAATACAAACACATGGGATAATCCAATGCTATATTAAGCATAATATTCTTATGATTATCTTAAAACCAAACATTTAACATTGAATTTAAATGAAAATCTATATTTTCGTGTTAAAAGTTTATTTATTTACATTACAAGAAAACTAATATTTAATCTTTAATTTAACTTTTTCTTTAATTTAATTTAACAAAATACAACAACAAACTGTAACGAAACATAATCTCCTTTTTTAATCGCAAGTACAAACATTCTTACATTCTAAAACAATCACAGATTCTCTATATTCCCTATTTTGACAGGACAGCGAAAGAGGCAGCCCGACCTATCAACAATGAACAGAGTTCCAGCGAATCATCCTGATTGGTTAAATTAGATATCAGGCCATCCGCGGGCGCTCTGATTTGTTATATTACCCGTAGGTTTTTGTCGTACGTTATGTCCCGCCCTAAAAACGTTAATAACGTAATCGCTCGTTACCAAACGCACGGTCAAAACTCCGTCAGTAGGCCGCCGGCATTACCGATAATTACCACCTCAACCCATAACTCTCGCAGTAAGTGCTCGTACAAAACGAAATCGCGTTTACGGCGAACCCATTTGTTTTATCCGTGTCGAACGGTACGCAAGATCGAAAATAGACCGAGAGAAAATAGAACATTGAGGAGAGCTGCGTACCTAACTACTAATGTACATATTTATTGCAATATACTTTTACTAGACGTTGCCCGCAGCTTCGTCCGCGTGGAGTAAAAGAACAGCAATAAAAAGGTTGTCGATTTCTTTCTATCACTTGCCAGGAAACACTTTGTTTTTAACCCTCTTAAATTTAGCTTACGTATATCATAATGAATCTTACCACATAAATGAGATGGATTTTTGCGGTAAAAAGTACCTTATAGGACACTCCGCCTTCCCAGATATCTCTACACAAAAAAACACACCATAACGACGCTCGGTTGCGACATGAAGGACGAACAAACAAACACTTCCGTATTCATAATATTAGTATAGTTTAGCGCAATATTATTTGTGGTGCCTATAGCTATCAGAAATAACCTTTATTAATACATTGTTGTTATATAAATTATCTCTCTGTCTTCTCTCTTAACATCTCAAATATTAAGAAAGAAAATAAATATTTGCATTCATTCACAGCTGCAATAATATTATTTAAATGCCAGCAGCTGCTCGCGGCTACGTTCATATGGATTTTGAAATAACTGTAATTTTGTAACGGAAATAAGGTAACTTAAACGCGAAAATATATACGTAGATAGAATGTATAATTTTATTGGCTATTGCTTGATATTCCGGACAACTGAAAATAGATATTAGTGAGCTAAATATATATGTAAATATAATAAGTTCAAAGTTTTATTTGAAGCAAAAACCTGTGTTAACTATCACTATTAAGACTTAATAAAGTTTGAAAGTGACCCGGTGCAGTTAAATTCTGGCCTGTTACTCCAACATTGCGATAGGAAAGCTCAGCCCAGTATTGGAACGGTTCTGGGTTGTGATGATGATAGTTATACTACTTCATAGCAAATTTAAATTTGGTTTAGGAGCAAGGTTAAATGGAGTCTCTTACGACCCTAAAGGTTATTTAAGATATCTTTTTTTAAAGATTTCAACTATGTAATGGTGTCCTAGGCGAATAATTATATGATTTTGCTCTGTCCTTTTTTTTTGGTGGCAAATTAAGAAGATAAAAATCAAAAATATACAAAACAAACCTATTTTCTAAGGATCTCGTGATAATTTCTCCTAAATTGCATACTGGTTTTGTTAAGTAGTAAATAATAATCAGAATATATCCTCATTTGTGGAATCACCATACTCAGAAATAAAATGTTTAATATGTAATGTAAGGTTTAACAAGGCGAATTTCCGTAAAGTCAAAATCTTACCAAGTACGTGTCGAACACGCGCAATGTAGGGTTCCGTACTTGGGCGTTGACCAACCATTACCCGATAACTCGATTACTTGCAAAACATGGAAATTATGTTTTTTTTAATTTACCATATATGTTATTTCCGTGAATTTTTAACATACGCAACAGCAACTGTTTAGCTTAATTATTATCAGATATCACATCAACCAATTAACAAAATGGTATTTTATGATAACCTTCGTAAACAAAAAATGCTTGCACACCATTTAATTATCCTAAAAAACTGTATTCAGTGGCTGGCCGTCAATACTTCAAAGCCCAATAAAAAAGTAAAAAACTAGCTGGATTGAATATTAGTGCTACGTCGCTACGC
>DWPA01007152.1:0-10511 GCA_018251375.1 Calpodes ethlius | reverse complement strand
ATTTTATAAATACGTACCTATTTTACAATGGATACAAGCAAACTTCTAACCTATGCGGAACTGGGTGCGGGACGGTTATTTTCAGGCGAACTTGCCATTTATTTATTCTATATTTATTAAAATCAGATCAAAAGTGAAGTTGAAAACCGCAAATTACAGTCGAATATCTTTCGAAGACGTTAAAGTTTGAATGTTGCAAGTGAAACATCGAAGCACAAACTCCACGCGAATCAAGAATCGTAAGGATTAAATTGTACAACATATTTGTTCTAGTTAACTGGCGACATTCGCCGCGGTAACACGAGTGATTTGTTTTGTATTTTGCTCAGTAAACTTTTCACTTTTATAAAATTTATCAACCTTGAACGTTAAATAACTATGGACAAAATAGTACGATTAATATCCAGTAACGTAGATACCGAATTAATATTTTTCGTCAATGGTAAGAAGGTAAGTTTTTAATTTATGTATTGTAATTACCTTGTACCTCTAAGTGACATGTTCAGCATTAGAGATGATATTTATGATTAGTTACTATTAAGTTGTAACTGATAAATAACTTTGATTTAAATATATTTCATAAAATTAGTAGCCATACTAATGGACTCTTGTGTTGGTATCCGGGTTCAAATCCGTACTGTTGGTCTAATGCAATTTATCGATTTGTATTTATTAAAATTAATTATTAATAAATAATGAACAAGGATAACGTCTAGAAGAATTAGAAATAACGAATAGAAGCTTTCCAGTATAAAAAATCATAACATTCAGAAATATCGCCTTCAAAAAATCTATTTAAGCCATGTAATACATTAGATATATTTTTTAAGCCGGCAACAGTAACGCCTAACAGCACCTCAAAAAATTGTAGATTCCTAATTTATTATTTAACAGATTTAAGTATTTTTTTGAAATTTTATAATTATTTTATTGCTATTTAGGTTTTGAATGTAGTCCTTGGCCATTATGATTTTCTTACTATGCGCATTAGAATTTGACCATGGTTGTGAGACTTTATTTCCCTTTGACACTCGTAGCTCGTATCAATCAGCTAGGTCGGTACACGTTTTAGTAGTTTTAATAATAAAAACAAAGTGCAGAAATATAAAATAGGTATATTCAATTAATTGGAAGCTAATAAAATATAATGGTTATAATCCGATAATTTACTGGCTCGATAATATCCATGAATACACGGTAGTACTACATACACTTATATTAATTTTATGTATGTAAGAATATTATTGATATCGGTAAAAATGTTTGTAAAGGTTGCTATCTATAATGGCACTATTAAATCAAAGTATCACTACCTTTAGTAATACAATATAGTAATAGAAGGTAGTGAGTGACCTACCAAGCGGTGGACAATAGCCTTAATCTTCGATTTAAATTAACAATTAAATTAATTTTATTTATTTACGTTTTCCCAATTTATTATTGGTCATCGTCGCAACTACCTATTATTAGTATACATAAACTAATAGCCACATTATAATTACCTATCAAATTAAGTATTTCAGTAAGTATACCATTTTCTACTAATTGAACGTTTTTTTGAAATTTTGTTAATTCCTAATTTAGTAATTTATTAATGTTAAATCTATAAGTCACAGTTAAACAACAAAACAGCTTTCCAAATTATGAGTTTTATTGCCTAAATCTATTGCTTATGCTTTATTTTTTATGTCATTGAGCTTAGATTTATTTCGTTTTGTAATTGCAGTCTGTGCCCATTTGAATGCACATATCTTTACGCATAGATTAATGCCTAGACGGTTAATTTATAAGTACTATATTGGCTTGTAGTGAAGCATAAAAATATGTAAGTACATATGTTGTAATATCTTTTACTTTTCATCGCCGAAATGCAAATTTGTTTTTGACAAAGATAGTAGTACCTAACCGGTAATTATAAGGAAATGAGGAAATTTCTGTATTTTAATACACAGCAATGTTCTCATTTTAAATACCAAGGTAGACTTTCTTGAAATGGTTATAGATTACATAATATTATGTCCTTTGCAGTTCTATGCGATATTATTCTAAGCCTTCACGAATTCAATAAAACACGAGAGCAATCTAATAAAAACACTAGTATATTAATAAGGGACATTAAAAACACCTTAATTAAGCTGGTTGCCTACAGTACCTACCCACATCGCTTCTGAAGTCAAAAGTTCAGAAATGGGGAAATGTTTCGAACACTATTTTGAAATTAAAAAACGCGGGAAGTTTTAACTGTTGATGTATTAAGGTGCCGCATAGATTCTACTTTTAAACGCACAAAAAATTTAAAACCATGAGTTGGCGTTCGAGTACTTAGGTACTTCGTTTCGATTATTAGGTCCCTAAGTGAGACTAGCCGCTTGCTGACATTGGCCGAATGTGACTAGGCATGTAGTACGTATCAAATTACCCGAGAAGAGCGTTCGCGTTATTTTAAATAATAAGATTCTGTCGAGTATCACTTATTATTTTACGTAGATTATGAGGTTTATAAATAATTATAATCAAACATTTGCTTATTAGATGTTGAAAATAATTGTTATGATATATTGTCTCCTAATGTATATTAAACCGGCCTGTCGGCTACGTAGTGTTTTGTACCAGTAATCGAGTCTATTTATATATGTATTTAATCTATCTATCAGCATCTGAAAGTTACTGCTGGACATAGGCCTCCCCCAATTTGCCACTCATACCGGTCCTGAGCATTCTGAATTCAGTAGATGGCTGCTGTTTTCTTCACATCGTCAGAATACCTATATGGTTGCGGCGACCCACACCCATTTCCGAGACGACACTTTGATTGAATATACTCTCTAATTTGCAAACCCTGAGAAGCTGTTATATTACCCATTATAATTTATTATATATGTATAATACTGCTGTGAATTTCTTCACAAGTAAATACACAATACTAACTATTTATCTGATTGGAAAATTCATTTTAAGAAAAACTGACATTTTAGTATTTCACAAACGTATTATTGAATCAGAAAACGGGCTTCGTAGATTTTGTACGAGCTTTCTAACGATACCCTATGGAGAGGCATGCCGTCATCCCGACTATACGTGTCGCGAAGGTATGCTGAAAATAAAGATTTTATTTCGAAGGTCTCTGCGTAATTTTAATTTTGCGTACAGTCGAACATGACTAAAGGATTCAGACTTGTTTGGAGAACCCTAAAAATGTACAATTATTCCCTATATGACAAGTTATCAACAAATATTTTTTGTCACTTTAATTCAAAGTTAAAGGTTACCAAGGAAGTATAAGAGATATTCAGAATTGTTGTAGATTGTCTGCAGTACCTATTTATCTTTCTATAAATATCTACATCTTATCAGTCTCACAGGCTCACAGCTCATGAGATCAAACATAGAATTTCCCTATTCAGGAGATTTCCCTGGCCATGTAATTAAATAATGCTAAAAAGTTGTGAAATAATGCTGAAGATTTTGAGCCACTTAGGGGCGGCTTTAAAAATACTTGGCATTGACTCCAATTATCATAACAGTTACAAAATTCAGTAACCTTGCTTGATAGTAGGGTTTCACATGGAGTAAATCCTCAAAAAAATGATTAACTATCTACTATTATTATTATGCTTTCGTAAAGCTTGCTTGGCGACCACTCTCTTGCATGCCAAAGTCGTGTTCCGGTTTGGGAACCAGTACTTTCTTTTTTTTGTCCCTTTTGACGGTCGGCAACATGTAAATAATGCCTTTAAAGTTGTTGTTTGGTGGTGATTACTTACTTTAGTGGGGTCGTCCGCTTACTTGTCGATTGTTTAACTAACATAAGAAAAAAAAACCTAATAATTAATATGTGCTATTAATGCTCCGCAATGTCTAGTTGTTTGCCAATCCAGACTTAGGCAGCGTGGTGGACAACAGCCTTTACTCCTCACACTGTGAGAAGAGACACGAGCCCAGCATTGAGACGGTAATGGGTTGTGATGATGATAAATAGCACACTCATATCTATCCGTGTACAAGGATTCCCTGTGTCGTGAATCACGTTTCATGTATAGTTTTTAATACGAGCAGCGTATGACAGCTCTACTTCTATATTCCATATCTTAATTTGTAGATATATTTTAATTTTAATAATTAATCGAAGAAAAAATGGTAAACGTATACATTGCCAATACATATGAATACATTGTGACTTGAATAATATTGATGGATATATACTTATTATACTTTTCAGGTGATTGAACCAAACCCTGATCCAGAATGGACTTTGCTGTGGTATTTGCGGAAAAAACTTCATCTGACGGGTACGAAGTATGGCTGCGGAGAAGGTGGCTGTGGTGCGTGCACTGTCATGGTGTCGTATTACCATAAAGATGATACGATTAAGTATCCTTTTAGAAATATATCTAGCTTACGTCTATTTAGTTCACCAATAAAAAATCTTTCCATAAGTACCACAATTTTTAGTTATATTATCAACGGGGTCATATTTTATAATTAGATCTGAAATTCGGATGCAATGTCGGATGGCTAAAATAAGGGATCTCAGGTACTAGAACTCATTAATTACTTGTCACCTTAGACTAAATGTACTATGTAACTATTCATGTTATTGTACACTTGGTACTTGGTATACTAATTGACCACGTAGATATCTATGTTCTTGGGACCAATTGCTGTAGTCCTAGTAGGTATGTGCTACGTCTCGTTCCGTCCATAATCTCGAACTTGCAGTAATAGTACGTGTGGTCCTTTAAAACGAGACTTCTAATTTGTTTGTAACCGGCACCACGTCACTGTGGTGTCTATGGGATAATGGTGGCCATGTATCATCAATCCCGTTAGTTTGTTGTCGACTATTTAACTATGTCGGTAAAAAAAAACAAGTACTTAATCATTATTATCACCTAACTACTAAGTGTTATCTATTATTAGATTACTTGTTATTAAAACGTTTATGAATGAAGTTCACTATTTATTACATCTAATCAATGAAAGAAAACTTTACGTAACTTGCTTATCTGACTTATAGTAGGTATGTGTTAAGAATGAAATATAGTATTCCATATTATTCTGTCACTAGGTTGGGCAATGTGGAAATTTTAGCTAAAACTCAACCTAATATCGACGATAGCAGTAACTATAAGTATTTTTTTTATTTTATCGCTTCGGTCCGTATATACATAAATATAAACCATCTTTATATTTAAAAGTAGATGTATCCAAACCCAAAAGTCGCACACGAAATTATTCTTATTCTTTTTATTTATAAATTAGACTATTATGAAAACAACCGACAACACTCATGTAAATGATGCATGTAAATTAATTTACAGGAGTCTTGTAATTATTTTTATAATCTTACATCTAATACCAGACATATAGCAGTGAACGCGTGTTTAACTCCTGTATGTGCCATGCATGGGTTAGCAGTAATAACTGTAGAAGGCATTGGATCCGTACAAGAAAAGTTACATCCAGTCCAAGAAAGAATAGCTAAGGCACATGGATCACAGTGTGGTTTCTGCACGCCAGGAATCGTTATGTCGATGTACGCTTTGCTAAGAAATAAAGCTGAAATCTGCTATACTGATATCGAAACAGCTTTACAAGGAAATCTTTGTAGATGCACTGGTTACAGACCAATCATAGAAGGATTTAAGACGTTTATCGATGCTTGGTCTGGGAGTGATAATAAAAATAAAGATACGTGCATGATGGGTAATGATTGTTGCCGATTGAAGAAAGAGGATAATAGTGGTAGTAGAGAAGATAGTAAAAATGTAGGAATATTATTTGAAAAATCCGAATTTCAGCCATATTGTCCTACACAGGAACCAATATTCCCTCCTGAATTAATTTTAAATCAACAATATAGACAGAGTTTTACTCTTTACAAAGGAGAAAATATTATATGGATTAGACCCAAAACACTCAATGAATTACTTTTATTAAAATCTGAATTTCAAGAGAGTAAAGTTATCGTAGGTAATACTGAAATTGGTGTTGAGATGAAGTTTAAAAAAAAAGTATATCCAATATTAATTTCTCCGTCTCTAATTGAGGATATGAATACAATGTACGTAACTGATACTGGAATTAGAATAGGCGCAGCTGTCTCTCTTTCAGATGTACGTAATATTTTGCATGAACAAATACAATATGGTTATGAGACCCGGAAAATATTTTCTGAGATTGAAAATATGCTTCATTGGTTTGCTGGTAGCCAAGTTCGTAACGTAGCTTCGTTAGCAGGAAATATAGTTACAGCAAGTCCCATATCAGATTTAAATCCAATTTTAATGGCTTGTTCAGCAACTCTCACCGTGGCTAGTTTTAAAGGTGGACAACGACAAGTAATCATAGATAGTAATTTTTTTGAAGCATATAGAAAAGTTTCTCTTAGAAATGATGAGGTTGTAATAGCTATTGAAGTACCGTTTACTGAAAAAAGACAGTATTTTAAAGCGTATAAACAAGCAAGACGGCGGGATGATGACATAGCTATAGTTACGGCAGCCTTCAATGTTAAATTTAGAGAAAATTCTAATGTAGTGGAAGACGCTAAATTATGTTTTGGTGGTATGGGACCTACAACGGTATGTGCAAACAAGTCATCTGAATTATTAAAAGGTCGTACATGGAATGAAGACACATTACAATTACTTTTGAGGTATCTTTCTGAAGAATTGGAGTTAGATATATCGTCACCAGGCGGCATGCCCGATTATAGAAAATCACTTAGCCTGAGTTTATATTTTAAATTTCATCTTCACGTACTGCATTTAAGTGCTATTAATAGTTATGAATTAAAAACCAACGTAATATGTGGATCCTCTGACTTACCGGAAATAAAAACAAAAAGTTCCCAATATTTCGAAATTAAAAATAACAATAGGAGTATTTATGATTCCATTGGATTACCAATACCTCACGTGTCAGCATTGAAACAAGCCACGGGCGAGGCAATCTATTGCGACGATGTTCCAATAGTAGAAGGAGAATTATTTTTATCCTTAGTATTTAGTACAGAACCACACGCAAAGATCATATCAGTTGATCCGAGTAGAGCTTTGTCAGTACCAGGCGTTGAGGCATTTTTGTCAGCATCTGATTTATCAGATGATTGCAATAAAATGGGGCCAATACTTAAGGACGAGGAAATCTTCTCTAGAAACGTAGTGACCAGCAGAGCTTGCGTTATTGGTGCAATAATTGCCAAAACAGAAAGAATTGCTAGAAAAGCTAAAGATTTAGTTTCTGTAATATATGAAAATTTACATCCTGTAATAGTAACTACTGAGGATGCAATTAAACAAAAATCGTATTTTACGGGTTATCCAAGAAAACTTGTAAAAGGGGACGTTAATAAAGCATTCTCTAGTGCACACCATGTGATCGAAAGCTACATAAGAACTGGGGCTCAGGAACATTTCTATTTAGAAACAATTTCAGCATTTGCTATTCCAAAAGAAGACGAATTAGAAATTATAAGTACATCCCAAAATCCTGCTGAAATTGCTGTAAGTTACACTTTAAATTCTTTACCTATAGGTATTGTAAAATTCTATAGTATTCTGTATTAGAGCTAAATTTAAATTTTTAATTTAACGACATAAATAATTTATTTTCAAAATATTAGATATTTTTTATGCACAAAAAATTAAGCTTTAAAAGGCGCCTTAATATGAAATTCATATTTACTTACAATATACATTGTTTCAGCAAATTGCAGCAGAAGCTTTAAATATTCCCAGGCACAAAGTAATAGGAAAGGTTAAAAGAATAGGGGGTGGTTTCGGCGGTAAAGAGACTAGAGCGACAATTCTGGCAGTACCTGTTGCAATCGCGGCTTATAAACTTAAGAAGCCTGTTCGTGCAGTCCTTGATAGGGACGAAGACATGCAAGTGTCAGGCTATAGACATCCATGTTTAATAAAATACAGAGCTGCTTTCAACAATGACGGAAAAATAACAGGCGCAGTGTTTGAAATTTATAGTAACGCCGGCTACTCTATGGACATATCTTGCTCGGTGAGATAAAACATTATTAAATAAAATGTTATGTGTCTTTCTAAATATAAATATATAAACTAATGGCCATCTGTAATTTTAGATGATGGAGAGAGCTATAACACATGTCGACAATTGCTACTTTATACCAAATGTCGAAGTGAATGGTTACGTATGTAAAACGAATATGCCATCGAATACTGCATTCAGAGGTTTCGGTGCGCCTAAAGCAATGTTAGTAGCAGAGGTAATGATGAGAAAAATTGCAGAAGTTTTAGGGAAACAATATGAAGAGATTGCCAGTGCTAACCTTTACCAAGAAGGAAATTTAACTCATTTCAACCAGACTCTAACTTATTGCACCTTACAGCGATGTTGGAATGAATGTATTGAAATGTGCAACTATTGGCAACGAAAGAAAGACATTGCGGAATTCAATAAGTATGTATTGCTACTTGGGTGACTGTAGCTATATTTTGATTAAAATTAATGATTTACAAATGCAAACAAGACAAACATCTAGAATTCGGACTCTAATTCCATATCGACGGACTCTAATTCGATGTCCAGGCGACGGAATTCTACCCTACTTGTTCATTGGGCTTCCTATAAAGATTGTATTATTAATGTAATTATTATCATTCCGTGAAATCTGCGTGCTTAACTATCACCGTCTTATTGTTATTTATGTTTAGGCCTATTACATTAGGAAAGTGAAAAAACTACTAATGTATGATTATAAAAGACTATATTTTGCAGGTGCAATCGATGGAAGAAAAAGGGACTTGCATTAGTTCCTACAAAATACGGTATATCTTTCCAAACAGACGTTTTAATGCAAGCTGGAGCACTTTTGCTAATTTATAGCGATGGCTCAGTTCTGCTCTCGATCGGTGGAATAGAGATGGGGCAAGGCCTCTTTACTAAAATGATTCAAGTTGCATCAAAAGCTTTGGATATTGATATCAGAAAAATTCATATTAGCGAAATGGCGACAGATAAAGTACCTAATAGTTCACCAACAGCCGGTAGTGTTAGTTCAGATTTATATGGAATGGCTGTTATCAATGCATGCAATACATTGAATGAGAGATTGCAACTTTACAAGGAAAAACAACCAGATGGCTCATGGGAAGATTGGGTCTTAGCGGCATATTTAGATCGAATATGCCTCTCAGCGACAGGTTTCTACGCTGCACCGAAGATAGAATACAATGCCAAAACTAATACGGGAAATTTATTCGAATACTTTACTTACGGTGTTGCATGTTCTGAAGTTATTATTGATTGCTTAACTGGAGACCATCAAGTTATTAGAACAGACATTGTAATGGACGTTGGCGAAAGCTTAAATCCAGCGATAGACATTGGCCAAATCGAAGGAGCTTTCATGCAAGGATATGGATATTATACTTTGGAGGAGATGTTGTTTTCGCCGCAAGGTGAAGTACTATCTCGAGGACCTGGCACTTATAAAATCCCTGGGTTTTCCGATATCCCCAAGGAATTTAATGTGTCACTTCTAAAAGGGGCTCCAAATCCTCGTGCGGTGTATTCCTCGAAGGTAATTTAACTTACGAACTCGGTTTGAAGTTATTAAAATTTAGATCATATTTGATGTTTAATGTCGCATGTCCTAGTAACTTTTTTTTATTATAGGCTGTTGGGGAACCTCCCTTGTTTTTGGCAGCGTCAGTATTTTTCGCTATTAAAGAGGCCATAAAATCAGCACGGCTGGACGCAGGAGTATCTACTGACTTTGTGTTAGACGTCCCAGCATCTTGTGCTCGTATTAGGATGGCTTGTGAGGACAACATTACCAAGGAGGTAGCTATACATTTATAACAAGTCTTTAATTTTCAAAATCTCAACGAATTTAATAATAATGTATGGGTGGCAACCCTAATCTCAACTCTTACTTACCTACCGATTAATTATTCCTTAACTCTAGATGTTTAAAACTTTATTCATAAATAGATCTGAATATGCTGTGTTGATAAATAGTACATTTTGTTTTGTACCAAGTAATTAAAAATATAGATATTATCATAGTAGAATATAGAATGATGTCCGAGTACATATTTCACTATTAAGAATCAACTTCATCATTGCTAAGCAGTACACCAGTTAATTATAATATAATATATAATATATTATAATCACGCGGATCTAAATTAAATAACTATTCATAAAATGTATTCATTTTCATCATGTGACCGATCTGATGTTGTCAGTGTTGTCACTATGTGTACTTAAGTCATCAATTTATCATTGAAATTAAGGTTAATTGAACTTGAAACGAAGATCAATTATTGCCTCAGACTAAGGGGGAGGACATTTAACTAAATCACGCAGTTCTAAATTACATTACTGTCTATAATGGGCTTTTTAATTTTGATAATGACGATGACTTTGTTGTTACTATATAGATATGAATAATCAACTTAACACACGAATTTAGTTTAATTGCATTATATTTTTAGACGAAGTTCCTAAAACGCAGTTCACCGGAG
>DWPA01007151.1:0-10511 GCA_018251375.1 Calpodes ethlius | reverse complement strand
TTTGAAGTTATGCAAATATAAACATTATCTTTTTCTTTTCCAGAGCCGGAATCTTTGGACTATCAACAGGCGCTAACTGGCCATTCTAAAATGCAATGGAATAAAGATCACCAATATAGTGATTTAACGACACAAGCTAGTCTTTTTTTTATTCTAATCTTATTTATATGATTATGTATATTATACAATTTAATTACAACTAAGGTCAGTGCCGACCCTGCACTGTACAGAAGCTTTTTAAAAGACTTTCATGATAAAGAAAACCTGATTACTTATTTAAGCATGGCGATAAAAACAACTGTAGTTTTGCTTAAATATTCTGTCAGCCGAAGTAACTTCATACATAGGTAAAAGGAACAGCATTACTATTCTACGCTGTGTATTTAGAAATTCTATCTACGGACTCATAGCCAGAAGCGAAATTAAGCGAGAAACTTAAAAATGTATAAAGTAAGAAGATAGAACATCGCGAGTACAAAGAATGTAATAAAATTAACGGAAATCCTAATGAAGACGGAATTAAGGTGAAACTCATTGGAGAATATTCGAAACGACACTATTTATAGGTACAGTTTAGAATTTAATAGGTAAAGTAGCTTATTATTGATTATAAGTAAGCCTGCCTTCACTTGGATTCGGGAAAAATACAGTATAATTTTACCTACTCATTTAGTTACATCACAAATTCACAAAGCAGACACTTCAACTTTATTTATAAATATAGATATAGATTACGTGATGATTGACATAAAGTGATATAACTTATTTATTTGTTAACCGATTTAAATACTAAAAAGCACGTTATGTTAAGTGAGCCCATCACAATTTAATCCTGAAAGCTGCATTCAAAACGGATAAACCGTTTCTGTGATTAGCGTGTACAAATGAAATGAAAAAACATTGTTTTAGGTTCTCTTGCGTACCTACACAAAAAAAAGATTATAATTTCAATAATAATGTATATGAAATAATAATAATAATATTGATAATGTAATTATTTTATGAAGCCTGAGAATTTATTATTGGGGGTAACCAAGGTTGCCTTCTGTCACCCTTCATTACATCCTAGTGTGCCGGCATATATTAAAATGTTGCGTCAATATTCTAAGCTGCACCAATACGGCTAGTGCTTTGTATGCAGGTTCGGTAAAATTATTAGTTATTGATGTTGATAGCATTTATGCAACTATTTATATTAATAAATAAATTTGTAGTTCATAGAGTTAGCAATTGTTTCCTTAATCGATAAAATTAAGTAAACGAAATTTATATAATGCCTGTAGTAAATGTGTAGCAATATTTCAGGTGTGCGTTTTTACAAATAGAAATTACTGAACCGAAACGAGGAGGTTAATAACAGAATGTGTATTTATTAGATATTTCCCGCGGCTTCACTTGCACGGGAAAGAAGAACAACAAAGTAAAGTTGTCAATTCCTTTCTACATTGGTTGCCGGGCAACGATTTTTTGATAAAAACTTCCTTTAATTTGGCTTAAATATATATAGTAATGGATCCTTTCTGAAAAATTACATAACACAATGATGAACAAACAAACCAAATTACATACTTTCGCAATTATGATATTAGTGTAGATAGATTCATTAAAGATCCCATATCACCTTTTCATTTCTAGGTCTTCTTGAAGAGTTTCAAGTCAGAAATAAATCAAACGTTTTTACAAAATTTCTTTTACGCAAAATTTCTTTTCATATAATTATTATTTCATTAAATTTTTACGTAAAATTAAATCTACATAATATTTTCTTTCAGATCAATAGCTTTTACTGACAAATTCGCCGTAAGCTCATTAGTCTAGTCTGCTACGAAACTAGTGTTTTGTGTAATATATTATTTACAATAACGAAGAGAGGACTAATTACTTTCACTGAAACGCCATTAGTCTTCATGAAGTGAAAAGTAGTACTTTAATTGAAGCAACTTTAGTTGCGCAATACTTTTCACTAGTAGTATAGGTTGTTGCAAAGACGGTAAAAGTGTGAAATATATTGCAATGCACTTAACATCGCGTTGCGATGTCGTTATGAATTACGTATCGTGTGAAATAGAGAAACTATAAATTCATTTGATATTATCGGAAGGTGCAAGGTGTACGTTGTAAATTATATTTTTATTGACAAAACAGTTCGATTGGTTTTTAGATTTCTTTCACACTGGTATATTTTTGATTGATTGATACAGTCTGTGCCCGGTACTTCGTCCACGTGGAAGTTAACAAATAGTGTTTTACTTTATTTGGTTTTAGTAGCCTAAGTTACTCTTTATTACGTTAGCTACTTGTCAATAAAAGTCCCGTGTAAATCGGTCCAGTCATTTCAGAGGTAAGCCAGAGCAAAAGACAGACAGACAAACAGTCAAAAATTGAAAAAAAAAAGATATTTTAGTGTATGTATGAATATGAGTGAAGTAAAAAGCGGTAATTTCAATATAACAAACAGACACTCCAATTTTATTTATATGTATAGATGTTATTAATGAAAAGTTGATATTAGTATTAACTACTACTTTTACTACGATCCTTAACCTAGTTGGCAGTATCCTTGCGTGCAATATGAGTGGTTTCGAATTCGATTCCCAGTCGGGGTAGATATTTATGTGACAGATAAATGTTTATTCTCATGTCATGGGTATAAGTGATGTCAAACATATATATCTGAAATAGTGAGTCGTTAATATCGTACCTTGCTATACCACCTTATTGCTTGTCAACTCTTGTTCGGGCCAACCGTCAGAATATTCGTCATATTCTAACAGGGGGTTTAGGAACACGTTCTTTTTTCAATTTTCTTTATGGCTAGCAACGCGTCGATGTTACATGTTACAGTCCATATACGACTATAACCACTTACCATCAAGAAGCTCCTACGCTCGTTAACCAGCTATTTACATGAAAAATATCTGATATAGCAAATAAATCGCTCAGTGCAGTGTTGAAGATGCAATTCAAAGCATTTGTGAGAGTTCTTCTACGCTGAAGTTTGGTGTTTCAACTCAAAGCCTTTGTAAATAGTTGGAACTACTCGAGAACGAGTTGAGTGCCTGAACAACCTCACGATATATGCGCTTTGAGGAAAGTTAAACAGCATTACATACGCGGGTAGTCCGTTAATGTAAAGAAATGTTCTGTATGGATTTAGGCGTTCAGAATTCGGACATTCATTGTATAGTAGAACCGGGTGTAATAAAGCAGCTTGTGTTGATCATTTTAGGTAATTTGGTGGGTAGTTACAAATATACTTGTGCGCTTTAGTGCTTCGGAGGGTATGCGAAGCTTTTGATACTAATTGTTATTAATAACAGATACGAGAGCTTCCGCAGAGGGTTAGCCACTAAACTTTCCAGTTTGAATTAAAACAAAGTGATGGAGTATCTTCTAACACTTTGATGCGTTAACAGTGAAACTATGAAAATGTGGCGACACTTTTGCTCGATAATTAATGCGTTAAACGACGACCAAATCAACGAGAAGTATTTTTTCTATACTAATCAATTAATGTAGTCAAGAATGTTTTAATGCGTTAATTGAGGCGCAATTCAACACAGCCGTTAACAGTAAAGTTAATGCAGATGTAACAGGGCCATTAGAAGGACACCCGAGCCTTGTGACGGACTATTACTGAGTAAAAGCTATGGCAAAGCTTTTGTAAAACAAAAGATTAAAATGAAATCAAGTCTTGCAAAATCTTGCAGCAACAAAGAACAAAGGAAGTATGTCATACGCTTCAAATGCAAGCACAAACGAACCGAAATAATATTACATATTATCTTATCTTGTTACAAACCTCGTCAGAATTGGATTGAAGCTAATTAATGTCTTGTCTTATAAGTTTGTTGGACACTAAGAGAATTTAAGAAAGAAAAGATTAAAAAGAAAAGAGTAAATTATGTGTCAAACAATCTTTTTTATTTAGGCATATTCAGTTTTTTTTTTATGTTTTATAGTTAATGCTTCACAGAAATTTAAGGAGTCGCAGTGAAGTCTGATATAGTTACCACATTCATTTAAGAATAAATAATGATACATATACGTAGCCCCAAACTACAATTTCCTGTGTCGTGGACTACACACAAAGTCAACAAAACTCGGTTTGGCTATTTACCTCATTACTAAAATTTCTGCCTTGAAGGAAAACGAACCCAGGACCCGTTAAATGACGATCTGGTATAATAACCACTGCACTTCATTCAAATTTAATATTTACAAACAAATTCAAATAATCAGAAATATTTTAATTGGATCGTATGTCAAATAATCATAAACTATCATGAATAGCTGATCATCATGAGATACGAAATTCTTCTGCATAATTGACCGTTGAGTTCAAACAGAGTGGTGTCCTAAGCGACTTTAAACCGAACCTGTTGATGTTGGATTGGCGCCAAGTGGAATAAATCAGCGCTAGCTCGCGGGTACTGTATGATTGGTCGAGGTTTTACTATGGATACTTCGTTCACTATAATAGACGTTTATACAAACTTTACTGGCTATAAAATAGTTGCAATCAACCAAGTAATCTATATTATATAATAAAATGATCGTAAAAGTAAATGGTCGTCTGTATATGGAAGATATTTCAGAAAAAATATTAGTGCCCATATTCCCAGACTGAAGGATTCAGCGCATATAATGTTTTCAAGGGTTTGTCTGTATTTCTATACATTTGTTTATGATAATCTTAGAAACGGCTTGTTAAATTCTAATGCGATATTTTAGGGAGCTTGGGGTAATATTAAACATTTGTTTTATGTATATAAAAAAATATAAAACAAAAATAAAAAAATGACGATTTAAAGTATCTTGTCTGTCTCATCTATGGATTAATCGAGTGTTGGTCATAATATAGACACACACATATACATGTAGTTATATACTAAACTTTGTCCACGGCTCCACCCGCGTGTGTGAAAAGAACAGCAATAAAAAGGTTGTCTATTTCTTTCTATGAATGGTTGCCACGCGACAGTTTGTTCTTAAACACTT
Organism: Calpodes ethlius; assembly: GCA_018251375.1. Lineage (NCBI taxonomy): Eukaryota > Metazoa > Arthropoda > Insecta > Lepidoptera > Hesperiidae > Calpodes > Calpodes ethlius. Next base: position 5,510 of record DWPA01007151.1, on the reverse strand, counting down.
CCTTTAAATTGGCTGAAATATATATCGTAATGGAGCTTTCCACAAACATGAGATGTTTATTCGCAGTAAAAAGTAGCCTATAGTACTCCTCGTCCTCCCAACTATCTCCCCAAAAATCATACCATAGTGATGGTCCGTTGCGCGGTGAAAGAAGGACAAACAAACAAACACACTTTCGCGTGTATTATGGTTAAATCATAGATGTCTGTATATAGAAGATATTTTAGATTAATTTACTTCTTAATTGAGAAATCTTAACTATGATATTTAGATTTTTGTGTGTTTATACGCGAGTTTGTTTTCGAAATCCTTAAATTCGGCTGAAACTATTTTGATGCGATTTTTACTGGTTGTCGAGGTAACATTTTGTGTTTAATTCATATCACTTGTGTCAATTTATTGGCCTTATGACCAATGCTTATACTCCTCACATTGATAGACCACTCCAGCCCAGTCGTGGGACAATTATGAATTGCACTAAGGACTCCTTTCTTGTGTACATACATGCACTTAAACACATACATACAAAAATCTCTTGTAAAAAAGAACATATGTGTGTTTTAAGAATGTTGCCAGCAACTAGGAGTCTAATATTTCGTATAGTAAATGTTTAAGCTGTTTCGCAGAGGCAAAAATTTACATACGAATTATATACAAAAAAAATACGTCAACGGAAGTAACCCTTTAACAAATAAAGTTATGGTCCAATTTCGAACGCACAGCGGGTGTTAATGTTTACAACAAAACGGTGTAACAAAGAAATGATGTTAAGATAATATTAAGTTTCAATACCTTATCGGTATCCTTCGATTTTTAAACGTTTCCAATTTGTTAGCGATATAACTGGCCATATACGCTTTGAATGTTCTAGATGACCTTTACGTTATTGAGTCAACGGTTCATAAAAAAGAATACCTAATGTCTCTACCATACATAGGTTAATGTTTGTATCTACAATAATCACCCAATGCGCGTTAATTAACGCGTTAAACGAAATCTATACAAATTTTTCTTCGCTTTAATTTGTGTGTTGATTTATCCATTAGTGATAATTTGTTGGCCGTATATGTGTGACGCCATTTTAGCGTGTTAACCAACGCGTTAGGTCAGATGTGGTACGACATGAAGGAATCCAATTGGTGTTTTATATATGTTTCTGTAAACTTGGCATCGGTTACCATAGCAACGAAGGTATATGAAATTAAACATCATACGAGATGTTTTACAGTCAGTTGCACACAGCTGTTCATTAAATTGTAGATGATGTTGGCATTAGTGCTAACGAATCTTTAATTTAATGACGTTTCACAAAACAAATTAAGACAATTATATTGCAACAAAAACGCTTTTTAAACATCCGTTTGACACTTTAATGTCCTATTTAAAGGACCATTAAAATAGTCTATAATGTTGTTCTGCTTCATTATAAGCATTAGGACTTATTTTTTTTAATATGTAAAGTTCGTATCACCTGCTTGTTAATCTTTATTAATCTTTCCCAGCATTGGGATAATAATGTATTGTAATACTCGTAGCAGCACCCACAAGTGACCTGCGTGCCGCTAACCCATCGTAGGCCATTAAAAATCAATCCAGCAAGCACCAAGCACCGAGCCGCACATGTTAATAGCCGAGGCAGGCTATCGGGCAGCCATTACAGCCTATTTAATAGACACAGAATAAAACACTATGGGATAAAGATTTTGTTACACCGTAGTGTAAGTCTTGTGGCGATATATAATTATCAAATTTCGGTTCCATCGGCATCGTTCGTAAACACATTTTTTATATAGTTTCCTCTCGCTTCCACTTGGCAAGTGGTTGCTAAGGAAGACAAAAAAGGGTATAGGATATAGATTTAAGAAGATTATTGATAAGTTGATGTATATGTTTTAATTTTTAATTATTTATAACGTTATTTTTATCCATGACAATTCGCAGTTACCTACAGTCTCTAAACGAAACAGACGAATCAGATAGTCTGCAAATTAATGGGCGGTAGTTACACCAAAGGCTCTCGTAATGTGCGACTAATCATCGTAAAGACATCAACATCGTGAATACATCGCGCCTAAACTTATCAAAAAACAACAAGGAGCCATGGCCGTCGGTTGGGCCTTTGAATAGTTTCATAACATAGATTGTGAACGATTAGTTACCAAGCTAGGCAGGTTCATAGATTACTGAGACATCGTATATTTTTAGTACTTGATTTACTTAATAGTTAAGAGCACACTGATCACACTGAGGTGAAGGTAATAAGTAGGAATATTAATAAATAACTTAGAAAAGATTTTTGCATACATTTTATACGTTTTTATAACGCTGATTTCCATTATGGTCTGAAATCGTTAAATTCCTACAGATATTGTCTTTTAAATAACAACAATTTGATAGTAAATAATTAAACCATTTTTACATTTTTTTTAGCCGCATTGCAGCAATTTCGCTGTTTTTACCGACAAAGATTACGCTTTGGTGTAAGATACGGTCATGTTACAACGCTTGGCCATTAACCTGGGTATTTGCATTATTGAGGGTCCCTAGCCTAGTCGGCACTTAGCCAGTGACAAATATTATTGTCAGTTAGAATATTGTTTGGAACGTAGGCTCTAAAATGCTGGCCACAATCCCATACCAGGGTTTCGTTATAGAATATAGAACCTTCTCTCCAGTTTTGTGGTAAGACTTCGCGTAAGGATTATCTAATCAATATTATTTTTAAGACACTATTGCCTTTGAAGGTCCCCTGCTAGACATAGGTCTCCCCTAATTTGCGCCGCTCAGACCGGTCCTAAGTTAAGTCACTGATTATTAGTGATTCTTTCTATGCCACCTGTCCAGAACTAGCTACCATCTTCTTGGATTTCAGCTGGAGCTTGCTGGAGCTGCTGTCTCTTTATGTTGGCATGCCAACGCATCAGAGATGTCTTTGATATAACTGGATGGTAACGTGGGCATTCATGAGTGATGCTGGACAATTACCATCAGGTGGTTAGTCTGTTCTTTGTCGGTTACTTATATAAAAAAATCATGTATATTCGGATTTGATAGCATCATTACAACCCATAATTGTCCCACTGCTGGGTTCGGGTCTCTTCTCACAATCTGAGGGGTACCGGGCGTAGTTCTTCACACTGGACAAGTGCGGATTGGCAGACTTCAATACCTTTGAGAACATTAAGAAAGACTCTTAGGTGTTTAGGTTTCCTCGTGAATTTTTCCTTCACCGAAGCATAAAATATTTGAATGAATATACTTCTTAAACAAGATGAGTATTTATGAAGTAAATTAAGAAGCATACAGAATATACATACAAATTTACAAAGCACTAAAGAAAAAGAAAACACAGAATGGGAATAAAATAAGAAATTTCAAATAAGACAAGGTAATAAAACCGTAGACTATTTCGAAGTTACAAATATCCCTAAGCTGAAGTCTTAACACAATTTTGGATCAGAAACTCGTTTTCAATACAATAAAGAGCCAAACGGCAACGACGTCGAGAACCAAATACTATCGTAATATGATACCGTCCTCCCAAATCAAGTGTGAGCAATACCGAAATGAGAGTCGCGGCGCCTCGTAATTGGACACGAGGTTGAAGCGTCCGAGCGCGGGCTGATTGTTCCAGCCTTTTTTAATAACAAACTCTAGTTCCACGCATCATTGTGCTCTAGAAGAGACAGTTCATAGACGATGCGTGGGCGTTTAAATTAGAACTAAATAACTAATGCGTTAAGGTCTATTACGCAATGATAAACGAAATGGATCACCATGAGTTTTGCATGTGTGTATTTAAGTTGTGGTTCTTATTCGTGCCAATGGTCCACGCATGAGTAGAAATGACACCAATTACAAATGGTCACCGCTGTCTATGAAGACCAATAGAATCTGAGACCACCGACATTTTGCTGCCACAAAAAATCACATCAATGTGTGACCTAGAGTACAGCAATCTCCAGAAAGCAGAACTTGGCGGAACCAGCAAAGGTTTGATTGTGATTTAATTGGATCAAACTGGATCACTTACGTCTAAAAGAGATAGTATGTGTGACGTAACTGGTACACAGTAACTTTCTGAGATTAAGGAGTGTACTATCCTGTGTATTTATGCGACTAACTATTCTAAGGGTTTAGGAATGTTCGTTTTTCTAGGAAAACTTTATCCTAGAAGCACTGTTCATAAACTTACTGATTCTCCGTGCTATACGCGTAGCTCGACTATGAGGTATTGTGATACAAATTTGCCAGTTACTGTAATTTAAGGAGCATTATATCTTGAAACTAATTTCGTGGGGCGAATAATACGTGGCCTACAAACGGCGGGACAAAAGAAAATTCCGTTATCATAGTCAATTTATCATTGCGGTTACAATAAATTTGCGAAGGAGTGATTCATTCTCCTTAAGAGTCTCACCACGAAATATATAGTGACAGAAAACTCAGGCGGATAATTTCGTTGCGTACACATGAGAAGGGCTTCGATTCAGTGCAAGCTATATTTTTAAACAAACAAATAAGGCTACGAGCAGTTCATTTCTTGGGCCCTTCTTGAGTTCTATTCTTGAATTAAGCTCCATATATTTTGTTATAGCAATTATTTGGTTCTTTTTAGAGTAAATTGTAAAAAGTAATGATAGGTCATACAGTTACATTAAAATGGTGACTACTTAACTTTTATTATAAGTGTTCGTATAAGTGTTGATTCTGAGCTTAATCTGAGATCCCAGATTCCATTGTCGGTGAAGCTGTTTTCAAAGTATATTATATTTATTCTTGCGTCTATTTTTTGATGTCATCGTAATATTTGTTTACTTAATAAAAATTAAAGGCTAAAAGACACGGCACACGCTGAATAAGTTCAAGAAGCCTAAAACTTTGTACAGGTGTATAGTGTTAGGGTACATTAGAAAAGAATTTTCAAAACTTAGGGGGAGTCAAATTAATAGTAAAAGTTGTCATGGAAATTATTTTTTTTTTATATTTATTTTAATTTTTAGAGTTTTGAGAATAAATATCTGAAAGGAGAAAAAATCTCTCCAATATTTCTTTGAAGTTTAATACGCAATAAAGTCATAGTCAGTACCTTATAAAGAATTAAAGAGCGCAATTACAAGTAAGATATGAGCGTATTTGCTATACAGTTCTAGTTTTCCCTATCTCCGTGTTACTATCCAATCTAAGAGAGGTTATTTTGTGGGCAGCGAATGTCGGGCAATTTTCGGTATTGAGTTAATTTGTATGAATGAGCGAAATGGGGTACTGTTTAGAGGCAACAATCTTCTATCCGAGATAGTTTGTAGGGTAATGTAACGTTTTGCAAATCAAACGTTTTAAGGGAAATACCTTAATGAATAGCTTGTGCATACCGTATTGTAATTGAACGTACATATATAAAAATGATTGCAATAGTAGGATATGCTTTAAGAGTGTAATGTAGGGTACCTGGTACAATTCCCAGGGTAAACATTTGATGACAGATTTGCTATTGTTTGAGAGATGGGCAA